>CADDXX010000254.1:480915-508392 GCA_902810485.1 Alauda arvensis | reverse complement strand
CAGATCCTGCAGCCAGCTGTGGTTGTGTGCGGGGATGGTGAAAGGTGTGCTCTGCACCTGGGGGGTGATCCTGAGGCTTTGCTGCTTGAGATATCTGTGATGTTTTAAATCTTCCTGTGAGAGCCCTGGCAGCCCCCTGGCAGCATTCACTGCTGGGAGGAGGGACAGTTGCTGTCCCTGTGATGCACACAGGAGTTTGTGGCTGTGGCAGTGAAGGAGGTTTGGCCCTGTGCAGTGACACATCCTCAGCGTGGCATTATCTTGGCCGTGTCGCAGCCTTGCTGCACGAAACGAGACCGTTAGCTCCGAATCTGATTTCCTGGCTTATCAGGGCTTTTTTAATACAGTGTTTATCTGGGTGTGTGATAAAGGAAACCGTGTTAATGGTTCYCAGAGCAGCTGGAAACCAGCAGTGCTGGGGGCTTTTATGTACAGCCTTTGGTTAAATACTCCAGGGYAGATTTTGCATTGGTTATGGCATCRTTGGGGACRKGCTTGTGGTCAAGACCAGCTCTCCTACCCAAATCATTCAGGGCTCCATTTTAAACAGAAAACAGCAAAGAGAACTGGGGAATGTGGGTCTGTAAGGAAGCTATGTGGAGGGAGGATGTGTGGCTTTGTGAGAAGTCAGCACCCCAGGACACCTTGGATGGGCTCTGTCACCGTGGGGTTTGTGTGGCAGTGGCTCTGTGTCCCCTCTGTGGCAGTGGCTCTGTGTCCCCTCTGTGGCAGTGGCTCTGTGTCCCCTCTGTGGCACCCAGCCAGGGCTGGCCCTGTGTCTGCAGAGTTCAGGCAGCCTGGGAGGAAAACCTGGGTTCTTACCAATTTTCAGTCTCTTCAAAACGAAGTGAAAACATTTCAAGAGACAGAAGAAACCAATGGTTCAGGTTCCCAGCAAAATGCCTTTCTGGAATTATTTCCAATTGGCAAACACAGTTCTATTTTAATAGTCATGACAAGTCTAGTGTCAACAGCCCTGGATTAAAATTTTTTCCTGCTTGAACTGAAAACTACTTCCCTGCCTRAGAGGATATAAAAATAATTAATAGTTTCTCCAGTTAATGTAGAAATAAATAAACAATTCAAAAAATGTAATCAGGCAGTGTCCACAGCCTGGTGTTTACATTGTTCTCATTGCTGGAAGATAAGGAGGAGGCCCAGATGGCAATGACATTGGAATTGGGTTCTTTACTCTTGGTGTGGTGATACCATTACACCAGTAAGGAACTTGCTTTTAGGAAGATGTTCCCAGAGGTTGGTTCAGTTGAGCTGCAGAGCCAGGGTGTGTGGTGGGACACGTTTGGGTGTCTGGGTGTGTCAGGAACTCTCTTTGGGCAGATGAAAAGGGGTGCAGGCTCTAGGCTGGAAATGGTCAGTGATTTTGGTTCCTGGAAGTGTTCCCCTTGCCATTGCCTCCCTAGACTTGTTTCTCATAGGATCAGACAATCATGCAATGGTTTTTGGTTGAGAGGGACCTCAAAGCCCATCCAGAGCCACCCCAGCCATGGCAAGGACACCTTGAACTGTCCCAAACCGCTCCCAGCCCCAATGTCCAACATGGCCTTGGGCACTGCCAGGGATCCAGGGGCAGCCACAGCTGCTCTGGGAAATCCATCCCAGGGCCTGCCCACCCTCCCAGGAAGGGGTTTCTCCACAATATCTAATCTAAACCTACTCCTGAAAGTTCAGTACTTCCGTGACTTTCATTTAGTAATGCTAAGTAAGAGGAGGCTGTTATATTCTGTAAATTACCTTACAGTGTTTGTTAGTGGGTTCAGCACATTCTGTGTGTTTGGGAAGGTTTCTGCTGTTCACAGTAAAGACAGAAAGGAGAGAGAGACCAGCAAGTGTTCCCCACCTGCACTGGGAGGAGGAGGAGGAGGAGGAGGAGGAGGAGGAGGAGGAGGAGGAGGTTATTTCCACAGAGTGAATCCCTCCTGCCCTGYRTCTGCTCCACGTCCATGGCTGGTGGCAGAGCCCGGTGCTCCCTGGCTGTGTGTCCCTCTCTGTGTCTCCCTGCATGTCCCTGCTGTCCGTGTGTCCCTACTATCTGTGTGTGCTGTCTGTGTGTGCTGTCCATGTGTCCCTGTCTGTGTGTCGTGTCCGTGTGTCCCTGTCTGTGTGTCATGTCCCTGTGTCCCTGCTGTCCGTGTGTCCTGTCCGTGTGTCCCTGTCTGTATATCCTGTCCATGTGTCCCTGCTGTCTCTCTGTCCCTGTCCGTGTGTCCCTGTCCGTGTGTCGGCGCTGTCCCAGCCGTGCCATGCCTGTCCCCAGCCCAGCCGAGGCCGGAGCCCTCCCCAGCACTCGGTGCTGCTGCAGTGACCCTTGAGCCGGGGCTGAAGTCCCTGGTGAATGATTAACGCTGCAGTGGCTGTGCTTTAMCAGCTCCATTTCTGCACAGCTCCCTGCTGGGGCAGCATCTCCCTTCAGCCTGTCCTTTCCCCCCTTGTTAACAGTTCCCATTTCACCCCTTCACTGAGCTTTCCCATTTTGCCCCCACGTGTTCCCTTGACTGGAAACGATAAACACATCTCTACAAATAAATAAAATCAGATTGTGTCAATAGTCTCTGAAAAATACATGGGAATTCCCAAGTTTAGTACCCCATACCAATGCCTTGCCTCCCAAAATGAAATCTAATCAAAGTTCTGAACACTGAAAATTGGGAGGTTTTTTTTCCTCTCTCACCTGTGCTGCTTGATTTTTCTTTTATCTCGATAAGACTCACACTTTAACAGGGTTTCATTGAGTTGAAAGCAATTTCTGTAACTCCTGAAAGGTATTCTATTATTACTTTATCTCAGAGTATAATTCCCTGCCTTTCCCTGTCCCTTGGGAAGTGCTCATTTGCCTTGCACTGTGTGTAACTTCCCAGGTGAGGGATGGGTAGGGAATGGCAGCCTGGCTGCTGTGGCTCTGCAGGACCCTGAGTCCCTGTGGTGCTGTTGTACCAGCGGGGCTGTCTGGCAGCTCTCCACCCGTGAGTAAATACTGCCCTTATCTGATACAGCCAGCCTGGCAAGATATGCCTGCAGCCCGGGTTGGATTGCTGGCTACTGCTTTATTCATCAATGTAATCATTTATTTTTAGTTTTCCAAGTCATATCATCTGTTTTCTTTCTCATGTTACGTTTTCTGCGGTGCTGGTACAGAAAAGGAGCCCTGCTTAAAAATTAAAGGTGGCTGAAAAGTTTCAGTGGAATATGTTTGGCACTGCCATGGTTTCCCTGACAGCTGATGAATGTTTCCTTAAAAATGCTTTTGTCAGAAATTTGAGAGGTATRAAGAGTTTTATTTTTGTATCTAAATTAGCTGTCTTCAAAACTATACATAGAAAGATGTTTCCATCTTCTTCTGGTTTTAATAATTTTAATGAAGTGAAGTTTTCAAGTTATATATTCCTTGTTTAAACTCACAGCTCCCAGGCTGTGCTTCAGTGTTTAATCTGAGATATTGAGTGTTAGAAAAGGAGCTACAGGGCCTAAACCTTTAGAGAAAATAAGGCATCCTAGAGTAGCCAGCCAGTGATTGCTGCTTGTACAAGGGGTACTGCTTGGTTTTGAGGTAAGTGTTGGGGTTTTTAATTAAGTTTTCTTGCATATGACAGTCTAAAAGTAGAGAAACAAATACCTTTTTCCAAAGATATCAGTAAGATGGGGAGGGAAAAAAAAGAAAGAAGAAGAAGAAAGTAATATGTGTATCACATGAAAGGAAGCAAAGCTTTGAGGTCAGAATGACTTGTCTGATGATCAGACAGGAAAGCTGTGAGAGAGCCAAGAACCAAGGATGGCTCTCAAGCCTGAGATTCTCTGGGCTCCTCCTGGAGCAGAACTAGGTGTGAATCCTCAGCTTCCTTCCCCAGGAAGTCGCAGCCCCTGCAGCCCCACAGCYAGGAGCTGCAGGCAGGCTCTCCTGTGCCCTCCATCCCTGCAGGGCTGTTCCTCGAGGTCTGTGCACTTGAGGAAGGCAGGGAGCAGCTGAGCCTGTCATTGGAGATGGACACCAGAGAGGTGGCACTGGCTCCAGTTACAGCCTGCCCAGGCTGGGAGCTGGGGCTGGGCTGGGCAGCCAGAGGGGTCTGGTGAAGCTCAGTGCTCTTTAGAAGGAGCCAGATGAAGTGGGAAGGCCAGGAGAAGCTGGGATGAGCCCATCCSTGAGCCCAGCTCAGTGACAGACACGCTGTGGGGGCTGGCAGAGCCGTGCAGGAGACGTGCTGCAGCATTCCTCAGATGCTTGCTGAGCTCAGAGGAGAGATGTGACACATTTCACTTCTTCTCCAAGTTCTGGAAAGAAGMATTCTTCCCTTTGGGAAAAGAGGGGCCTTTTTCTTCCCTTTTTCCTCCAGTTTGACTCACTCTCCTCCGTTCCTGCTGCCAGCCTTTCCTGCTGAGGGCTTTGCACCACCCTCGTTCTGCTCTTGCTCTGCTGTCCTGTCCCCACTGCTCCTCCAGCACACTGGAGCTGTTKCTGTGTTCCTTCCTCTGCYCTGGGACACAGCTCAGCCCCTCCCCAGCTCAGCACTGGCTTTTGAGGGTCTCCACATCCCTTAGGTCTTTTCCTGCCTGTGCTGTCTCATTTTTTCCCCTTAACGCAAGTAATTTTCACTTCTCTCTGCCTTCTGCTTCCATTTTTGTCAAAGTGAGAGCTTCATTGACACATTTATTCTGGTTTGACTTTGATCCTTCTGTATTTGAGTGGGAGGATCCTGCTCCTTGTCTTTTGATTGCCTCAGTGCCTGCAGGAAAGAGCAAACCCAGTGGCAAAGTCCTTGGGATCACTGATGGGCCATTTCTCAGGTGCTCCCTGGGGATGGGACAGATGGGCCTGTGCAGAGCAGAGCTCCCAGGTGTTGGAATGTCTTCCTTTGGGATGGAATTTGAAGGTTTGCGTGAGCGTGTTGGAGCTGTGGGTTTTTTTAAATGTGTGACCAAATCTGGTCAGGCTTCCTTGGGGAGAGGAAAAGGAATTTTCCATGCAAGAGCCGTCCCACATACAAATGTTAAGCCCACATCAGGGAATGTGGATGGTCTGGAGAGTTTCCAAGGAGAGGCACCAAAACCTTAAATAAAAGTGTCATTTTTCTAGCTTCATCTGGAGAGTGGCTGGAACCCTGGTGAACAGGATTTTCTGTGAAAATCAGWTTCAAGTGAAGCAGGCAGTGCAGAAATGGTATTTTAGGAGTTTCAAACTTAGTTAGAAATCACAGAATAGCTGGGGTTGGAGATCACCCAGTCCAACCCCCYGCCAAGGCAGGGTCACCTGGAGCAGGGGACGCAGGGACGTGTCCAGGTGGGTTTGGGATGTGTCCAGAGAGGAGGTCCATGAGCTGCTGGGCCCCACCCTGGAAGGAAGCCCTTGCTCCTGTGGAGGTGGATGGAGTCAGCAGGCTGWGCCTTGCCAGGGCTGTGGGGCAGTGCCATGGCTGGGGCTGCAGCTCTGTGGGATCAGCCCTGAGCTCTGGCACAGCTCTGCTGGGTCAGCCCCGAGCATTAGGAGCAGCTCCAAGGTGATTAGGATGGATTGTTCGTTGTTCTCAGAGGGATTGGGGTTTTTTCTTAACAAAGCAACCCTTCGTGTTTACATCCAGATCCTAAAATGAGGAATGCTTCTCACTCTTCCCCCAAACTGCTGGGGTGAAACGATCACTTGTTGCTGTGAATATTTGTCACTGTATGGCCCAATGTGCACAGCTTCTTGCATAACAGCATCCCAGCAGAAAAGGCAGTGGTGGTGCTGGGAAGGGAGCCCTTGTGCAGACTGCAGGGAATGTGGCAGTAATGGAAACAAGATGGAGTAAGAACGTGTTCTAAGAGTCMATTTTAAAGGCTGGGATAATTGTGCAAGAAACTTGGCCTCAGAAACGTGTAAGGGAAGGAATCCTGATGCAGCCAAACAGGCCGTGAAGAATCCATAGAGCTCCACTTGGGTTTTACAGAAGTCCCTGTTTAACTGTTTCTGGKGTGTGCTCTGTGTGCAGAGCTGCCCCACCAAGGATGGCTGCTACAAACCCTGTGCTCACCTCTAGCCCAATTCAGAGTGCTTTTCTGCTTTGTTTCAGCCCTGGAATGAGGTCAGATGTAAGCTCTTCTCCATCCACCACCTCAGCAACYACGGGACCACCTCCCAAGCTCTGCCTGGTGTGCTCAGACGAGGCCTCGGGGTGCCACTACGGGGTCCTGACGTGTGGCAGCTGCAAAGTCTTCTTCAAGAGGGCAGTGGAAGGTAGGAGCTGCTTGGATCAGTTTGCTGCTTACAAATATMAAATCCCCCCGTGTGTCATTTCCCCATTTTCACACCCAGCATCCCATGGTTGTGCTAGAACCCTGCTGAGCATCCCCTCCATTAGATCACTGATCTTGYCATAGTAAATCCCATTGATACTGGTGCATTATCCAGAAGATTCCATTCACATCGATAAAATGCTCCCATTCACTCTGGGTAAAAGAATTTATTGTTGCCTTGCCTTTTGTCTCTTTCATTTTCTTTCACTGGTGTTTTTGTTTATTTGTCCCGTTTTTATACAGATATTTGTCTTTGTGCAACAGATTTGTAAMGTTTGTGATTTTTTTCAGTTTAAGGTTAGTTGGTTTGTGGGGAAAGCTTACATGGAACTCAGTGAATCTGTTGTGTGTGAGGTTATTGTAGTTTTACAGTTCTTCCTATAAACAATGTTGGTTGAATTGCATCCATGTCCCTGGGTGTTATTTGCAGGGACACTGGGTACCAGGGACATGTTTGGGATTGAATCACTCTGATYTCTCTCTAGTTGTGTTTAGAGTAAATAATTCTGGAAAACAGAGATGATGGAAAACTTCTGGGTCCATCAGTAGCCATTTTGTAAGGGACTGGATTGTACCTCAAGATGTGCCTCTGGTTCAGGATCACATGCAGGAAAACAGGAGCATATTCCCAGTGTTCCTGGGGAGATGGGGACTGCTCAGGTCTGAAGAACATTGTTCTTACTTCTGGCCCCCAGGGTTTCCTGTCTTGTGCCTTCCTCGTGCAGCCCTGGCTGAGCCAGGCTCTTTCTGCTGACATTTGGCAAGTTGGGGTCACTGCAGGAGGGGGAAGGCTGTCTGACAAGGACAGGCCACCATTCAGCCCCCAGAAGCAGCACTTTCCCCAGTTCCTGGCTCACTGGGGAGCTCTGTGCAAGGGCAGAGCCTCTCAGAGGGATCAGGAAAGTCAAATTCATGCTGTGGTTTCTGCTGGTCACCAAGGGCTGCTGGTTCTGTGGGAGCTGAAGGATAACATGGCATTATCAGCTCAAGTGCAAAGCAAATAATCATCTGTACCTTTGATTAAAACATGGTCACCAGAGATCCCTCAGGAGGCAGTTTATAATGCAGCTGGACGTGTGCCATGGCCATGGGTTTGCCTGTTCTCAAACTCTAATTAATCACAAAAGTATTGATACAGGAAGGAATCACCCCAGTGATCCCTTTTGGTTTTGATACACCATAAATCACCTGTCTTCATACTGAAAATGTCAGCTGGCTTGTGGCAGTCAGTTCCTCAAGGCTCACCTCAATTCCATTTTGATTGTGCCACAAATTATCTCAGTTCTCACAGAATCCCAGAATCWTTGTGCTTGGAAAAWARGATCATAAAGTCCATGCTTTGATCAGTCACCACCATGGGGCCATGGCTCCAAGGACTGAGCACCCTGAGCCCTCCCATCAGATCACATGGATGTTTGCAGGACCCCTTCCAGGATCTGTTAGTCCTGGTCTCCACATTAAGGAACAAATAGTTTAGTTTTATCTTTTATAGGCATTTTTCTTATTGGGAACACATGKAGAAAGAATTTGTTTCTGCAATATCCTTTTTATTAGTGGCTGCCAGGCACCTGTTAGTGCTCACATCAAGCTGACTCTGCACACTCATTGTGCAGCCTTTAGCCAAAGCCCTTTTTTCCCCCTTTGCCTCCAGGCCTGTGTCCTGTGACAGAAATAATCCCAGAAACTGGGAGTGTCAGTGCCTAGAAAGTCCACATGAAGTGTGTTTTTTCAGCAAAGAGCAGAAGCAGAGGAGGAGAGGAAGGGTGAAGGTGGGGCAGGAGCTGTGGGCAGTTCTTCAGGCACACAGGCCTTCCTGCAGGAGCCCAGGCTGGCCAGAGAGAACTGATTTTGTGGTGTTTGGAGCCCTTGTGACTGAGTTTCTCCAGCCCCAGCCCTGCTCAGCTCCCAGCACTTCACCCAGCATGGATCATCACCCACCTGGGTCCTCACTGCTGCTCCCAGCTCTGCTCCTCACACCTCCCTCCCTCCCTGCTGCTCTGCTCCACATTGCCCTTGTCCATCAGCAGCTTCCATTCCATCTGCCAGAGCCCCTTCTCTGCAATCCCAGCCTTTTCCTGGGCTGCTGTGCTCAAAGGGGCACGGAGCTGTTGTGTCACCATGGGGATGGGCATGGAGGTGGGATTGGCATCTGGAAAATGCCCCTGTGTGCCCCACATCCCCCTGGAAACTCCTGCATTTTTACCAGGGTGTTTGTTGGGTATCTGTCTGGATTTGAGCAGCAGAGAGAACCAAAGTGTGTTCCTCTGGCCACTGGCACATCCCTGGGCAGCAGGGAGACCTGGAGCACCAACATCCCTTCACTTTCCCCCAAAATGGTCATGGGGCCAGAGGGCTTGGGTATAACAAAGAAACACAAAGTGTAGCTCAGTCCTGGAAAAGGCAAAAAGAGGTGAGCAGTAAATACAAGCTCATGAAGGGGGAGGCTCTTTGTTAGGAATAAAATGGAGCAGCTCAGGAGAATCCTCACCTGAAGGGTGTGTGTTGATGTGTGGTGGTGTCACCCAGCAGCATGGAGGGACATGGAGCTGCTGTCTGCTGTCCTGCAGTGCTGGGCCTCACTSCATGCTCCATGTGTGTTCCTGTGTGTTGGGGTGCTCATGGCAACCAGAGTGGTGAGCCAGGGATCTGCTGTCTGAATTAATTMAACACAAAGCTGGCACAGGGGTCAGGAAGGCTCCTCTTCCCCAAGTGGTCATTCAGAAAARCATTCCTTGGAATATCTGCTTGGGACACTTCACAGGAGTTTGGCCAAAGCCATAGGAATGAACTCTGCATGCCCATAATTTTCACAGCTGACTTGTAAGAAATTCCTTCTCCAAGCTGTTTTCCTGTGAGAAAACTCTTGGACTCTGTTGTTAACGACTCAGTTTTGGAAAAATCTATTTGTTTCTCACAATATTGTACTGTCAGTACTTTGCAACACAGTGTAAAAGCCCAGGCTGCAGCTTTCTGCCCTCTGGAAAAACATGCTCCCTGACCCCTATGTGGGAGAAGGATCTATTCTTTGGTAATACCTTTCCCTAAAGAAGTTACATTCAGACATTCATTCACATAACTCATRTAATTAAATACTTCTGTTGCCCTGCTCTAAACAGCTAAGAAATACAGTTATTTTAATTTATGTACTTCAGCTTGTCGTGTTTTCAGGGCCAGTTTTGCTCTGAATCTGTGAGTCCATAAAAGTGTCAGAATTTGGTTTGCCCGGGTCAGGCTGTAAGTTACAGGAAGGTTTCATGTCCAGCTGATGAAGCTGTGTCTGTGCTCTGTRGAAATGTTTACTGGTGTTTTCTCAGAATGTGTTTGTGCACATCATTTATGTTCCTTGTCAGACTATTTAGAGAAATGGGAAACGTGCCGTGGAAGGCAGCTTTGGTTAATGCAAGGGGAAATTGTTGTAAAAATAGAAGTTGCCTGGTGTTAACAAACAGAAAATAATATTTCTACCTGAATGGTGGAAGTATTTGTACCTGAAAGCCCACCAGGCTTTGAGGTCTAAACATGAGAACTGGGTTTGGGTACGTGAAGCCGGGTGGGTGCTGGTGTTTTTGCACACAGTGCAGCAGGTGAGGGTTTGCTGTAGCTCTTACCTCCACAAAGGTGTGGCTGAGCAGGGCACTGACCATTGTGTGTGTGTGTTTGTGCCCAGGGCAGCACAACTACCTGTGTGCCGGCAGGAACGACTGCATCATCGACAAGATCCGCAGGAAGAACTGCCCCGCCTGCCGCTACCGCAAGTGTCTGCAGGCAGGCATGAACCTGGAAGGTAACACAGCCCTGCCTGCCTGGGGGAACCTGCTGGGGCACCTGATGGGGACAGCACCTGCTGGGGCACCTGATGGGGCCATGGGGCTGGGAACCTGCTGGGGACACACGGGGTTAGGGACCTGCTGGGGACACGGGGCTGGGAACCTGCTGGGGACACACGGGGCTGGGCACCTTCACTTCCCCTGGGCTGCATTTCCTGGGCACTGTGAGCAGGGACAGCAGGGTTGGTGCTGGAATCCTCCTGCCTCTGTGTGTGTGTGTGCTCAGCACCAGTGAGTCACACACACACACAGAGCTTGCTGTTCATCCCTCTCTGCACATCTGTCCCGTGGCTTTCTCAGCCAGTGTGGGATGGCAGGGCTCTTGGAGAGCACCTGGAGGCAGGTGTAACACCTGCAGGAGGGTGTGCTGAGTGACCTGGCACTGACACCACGGAGGGCAGGGCTGCGAGTGGGGATTGCATCTTCCAGCTGAAGAAAATTGAAGTTTTTTTGTTCRTGCTGTGGGTACTTCTTAAATAGCTGTCAAAATGTCTCTAGAARATGTTGGTTAAATTTAACATCTCACCACGTCGTTGTTCTCTGCTGAGTCCTGAATGACTTGTGAGAATCTGAAGGCCACATCAACCAGAGATTTAGCAGCAGTTGTAAAATGGCATAAAACACTTTTATTAGTGTCAGCTTCATTTTATGTTTGCTATTTTTCCCTGAGCAGCAGAGATTAACACAGCACTTACTAGTGCAGTTATCCTGGTGGTACCTGTATAATCCAAATTGTCAGATRAAATAAAAATGTCAAAGATGTATTTGTCAGCTCCAAGGGTGAACAGAATTTCATTTCAGTCAGTGATCATATCCTTGGTGAGGTGTAAGTGATAAGGTAAAGAGATCAATGAAGCACACACTGGTGTCTGTGTTAGCACWTCCCTCCTGTCCTGCTCCCAGCCTCCCTCAGGAGGACACAGCAGCACTTCCCTGGGCTGCAGGGACGGGACCTGCCCTTGCAGGCACAGCCCCTCCTCAGGGCAGGGTGGGGAGGGTGAGCTGCTGCTGCTCTGCTGGTTTGAGCTGTTGTCATGACCTGTGTGCAGGAGGGGAGGCTGCAGCCCAAACCTGCAGTTTTTATTTTATTTATTCTGAAATGAATCCCTGAAGGACATGGATGGGCAGTGAGYGTCTCCCAGGAGCTGGGTTTAGGTTTTGGACACTGCAGAGGTCAGAGCAGGACAGGTCCTGCCTGCTCCTGGTGTCCATGGGGACAGGTCAGTGCCCTGGCAGTGGGGCTGAGAGCAAGGACACAGAGCCTAAGGGCAGCTGAAATAATGCCAGACCCCACAGCTGTGGTTTTGAGGTGGGAAAAAATGTGTTCTGGTTAAGGTTGACTTCTACTTTTTGTCTTCACAGTTGTTTTCAGAATACATCTGTGGTATTCATACATTTATCTATGAGGAAAAGTGCTGTCATAGTGAGGAGCAGTTCTCTGTCAGTCAGGTTTAGTGCTCCCATTGTGAGCTTTTCCCTCCTCCTCACTCTCAGTGGACTCCAGTGCTGCTGTCTGTGGCTCTGGGACGTGGAATCAGAGCAGTGTGGGAAGTTTTGGGCTGGGGATGTCCTCAGAGCTCATCCAGCCCCACCTGCCCTGGCCCAGGTGGCTGCACACCCTTCCTGCAGCACAGAGAGGCTGTGGGGTGACGTGGGGCTCTTGTCACTGCTCCCCATGGAGGCTGGAGCCCTTCCAGCCTGGTTTGTCTCAGTTCTGGCACAGAGGATCCCAGAGAACAGCGAGGTTTTGGAGGATGGGTTTTGTTATATAAGTTGTTGGGGAAGGTGGGGAGAGGGGAAAAGGAATCTTAGAAACTCAGCAGCACAAAATGGAAGAGCCCAGGTGGTGTGAAAGGGTGAGAAACACCCTGAAAACCCTGAAAGGATTTTTGGGACAGATCTGAACAGATGGAGAAGTGGTCATGCAGAAAAGCAAACTGGGAGGCAGCATGAGGTGCAGAAGAGACTAAAATCCAGYTTCTTTTATCTTGTCTATTTTAGGGTCACAGTTTAGGAATGAGTGTTGTTTWAAAGAGAATTAAATTTGCATGGTTTTTAGACAGTAATTTCTTTTTGAAAAGTCCCCAGCTGCATCCCCAGTGCATAGACAATGGTTATAGCAAACCTATGAATGGCCCATCAGTCCTTGGGCCCTTGCACTCACCTGCCTTCCTGCTGCACTTTCTCCTGGAGCCTGCCCCAGTTTGGGCATCTCTCAGTTTCCATCACTTACAGTGGATTGATTTCACTGTTAGGTATTGGGTAGAAAACAAATTTATTTTTAAATTAATGAATGCATTCATTCATTCTGTCATGCAGTATTTCAATTGATTTGTTCTTGTCCTGAGTTAAAAGTGGCCCTTTTTAGTCACTTGATAATTTTCTGTGAGTCTTTTTCACCATAAAATCATCAAGGTTGGAAAAGACCTCAAGTCCATCAGTGATCCCTTTGGCCCTGCAGATCATCCTTTTCTGGAACTTTCTACTGTTTTTGGGGCATAGGAGACTGGAAGAACATCAACCTCTCAGGCTGCAGGTACCAGAGATTCACACAGCCCAACGATGATATTTTGTTCTGCAGCCTTTATTTCCTTGAGTTCTCATTTCCGCTCCCACCGTTAATTGGTGTTCCTTGGCACCCTCTCCCTTTGTGATGTGCTGCAAGAGAAGATTTATTGTTAGCTTTTATGCCTGTAAAAAAMCAGCCTCTTAATTTTTTTGGCTTTTCATGCCACATTTTACAGTTAAACTTGGCAATTAATTAGGTTTTTTTCCTGCAGTCTCCTAAACTTGGAGTTTATTTCAGTTTTTTGAGGAATCCTGAGTTCTTTCTAATGCTGTGCCCTGCCCTGCCTGCAGTGGGCTGGCTGTGGCTGCCAGGTCAGGGGGGCAGTGCCTGGTGCCCTGGGGCTGCCAGGGGAGGTGGCAGCTCCCTGCCCACCTGCCCCAGGTGCTCGGGCCATCTGCCCCCAGGCAGGGAGGAGGAAGCCTCTGGTGGATGCCAGACTGCAGGAGCTTGGGGCTTGGGGGGGGTTTTGTCTGTTTTCAGCAAGAGAATCTTGGCTGCTTTTCTCTCCRTGCTGAGTTTATCTGTGGGGGTTATCTCCTGTAATGTGCCTTAAGGAGCWGGCTTTGAATTAGTGGGCTTTTTTATTATTTGATAATTAATTGCAAAGAAATGCATTATCTCAACCTCCTTTTTGGTTTTTTTTTTTTCTTTTTTGTGAGGTACAACTATATATCTAAGTCAGGACTGGAAAGAGCCTAATAAAAACTCTTACATAATAATTCATCTTATCAGATCTGTTTATTTTGATTATAATTTTATCAGGCTTTCTGGGCTGGAAATATTCCATCCAGGTGTCTGCAGGAAGCTGAAGGCATGTGCTTCTAAATTTAAGTCAAAGCAGTTCATTTGCTCTTCAGAACACGGATAATGGGGCAGAAAAATGCCAGAATAGGAGAGGGTTTTGAAGCAGCCATTTCAGAATTGAGAATAACAAGAAGCTCTTTGCTCCAAGGAAACAACTGTTGCTATTCCCTCATGGCAGGCTTGGCACATGTGGCCAACCCAGAAAACTTTGGGAAAAGGCAGTTTATCCAAGGTCTGTGGAGGATTCCTTGTCTTTGGCAGTTGTTTGCTGAAGGCAGCCAGAGGGAGAAGCAGCTCCAGGAGGGGGTTTTGTGTGCTGGCACTGCAGGGTTGGTGCAGTTTGGGTGCTCGGGGATCCTGGGCAGCTCAGGAGGAACTTGGAATGCACAGCCACATGACGTGGTGCTTTTATGGGCGACAGCCTGATGTCAGAAGTCGCAGAGCAGAAATCAATTCATTACCGGAGGCACCCAGGGAAGGAGCTGGGCTCACTGGCCTGCCTTGAACAGCCAGTTCTGTGTGGCCCCTGCCTCCAGGAGAGCCAGAGCCAAGCAGGAGACTCCATTAGGGACGAGATGCTAATAAAACTGTTGCTCCAACTTTTTGTAGTTTACAGTTAACATCTCTGTGTGATGTTTTATTTATTTGGCGAATGAGTTTTATGGTTTAATTACGCAGCAGTGATTTATATGCAAGAGAGCTGGCAGGAGAAAAAGCTCCTCCTGCCCAGCATTTTTAAAAAAAACCCTGTTTTCCCTGGCTTGAGAGATCTAGTAACTTCTTACCCATTAAATACATTTTTTTCCTTTCTTTTGYCTAGTTTCTTTGCTTAGTATTTAAAGGAACTTTTAAAGTGTGCAGTCCTGCAGATATTTCCAGTGGTGGGATTGAGCCTGGTGTTTTAGGGTCAGCCTTGTATTTKAGGGTAAACCTTATATTTTAGGGTCAGCCTTGTGAGGTACCTGTGGACATCACTGAACACTTTGAAGCATTGGCATAAATGTGCCTTTTATTAAARTACAAAGTGATGTTTTCACTGGAGGYTTGCTCGRAACTCSTGCCCTCACAAACGAACGCCGTGCCGGTTTCACAGCTGCGTGGGGAGSAGGGCTGCGTTTCCTCTGCTGTGTTTATATCTCTGTGGTCACTTCCATGGGCTCACCTGTGCCTTCCCCACCCTTTGCAGCCCGCAAGACGAAGAAGAAGATCAAGGGGCTGCAGCAGGGCGCGGCGGGCGCGCGCGACGCCGCCGAGGCGGCCGGCAGCAAGAGCATCGTGCCCGCCTCGCTGCCACAGCTCACCCCCACCCTCGTGTCCCTGCTCGAGGTCATCGAGCCCGAGGTGCTCTACTCGGGCTACGACAGCTCCCTGCCCGACTCCAGCTGGAGGATCCTCTCCACACTCAACATGCTGGGCGGCCGCCAGGTGGTCGCTGCCGTCAAGTGGGCGAAGGCAATCCCAGGTAATGGACAGGCACAGTTCCAGGGGATGTACTGACACAATCCCAGGGGATGAACAGGCACAATCCCAGGGGATGAACAGGCACAGTCCCAGGTAAAGAACAGGCACAATCCCTGGTGATGTACTGACACAATCCCAGGGGATGAACAGGCACAATCCCTGGTGATGTACTGACACAATCCCTGGTGATGTGCTGACACAGTCCCAGGTGATGAACAGGCACAACCCCAGGTGATGAACAGGCACAACCCCAGGGGATGAACAGGCACAATCCCAGGTGATGCACAGACACAATCCCCGGGAATGCACAGACACAATCCCAGGTAAAGAACAGGCACAATCCCAGGGAATGCACAGGCACAGGGAGTGCAGCCTGCAGGCTTCCTGGGGAACCTGAGCCTGCCTTTGTTTTCCTTCAGAGCTGTACAGATGGGGTGTTGGTGATATTGGGGTTTGTTTGTTTGTGGCTCAGGTACTTCCTGAGCAGAAAAACAGAAAAAAGTGCAGATGCAAAGGTTTATTTACCACAATTAGGTCATTTTACTTGAACCCTGAATATTAAAATTCTTATTGAAATGGGTATTTGTTGTAAACATATTACAGAGGATCATTTGTATGAGCTTTATCTCCACCTCAGATTCACAGAATGGTTTGGGTTGGACCCTAAAGCCCACCTAGTGCCACCCCTGCCATGGCAGGGACACCTCCCACTGCCCCCAGGGTGCTCCAAACCCATCCAACCCGGCCTTGAACACTGCCAGGCATCCAGGAGCAGCCACAGCTTGTCTGRGCAGTAAACAATTATTTCTTGATTACTTTTAGCAATGAGGTTCACTTGACTTCTGCAGCCCAGCATTGCTGTGCTGGCTCACTGGCTCTGTGTTTGTGGGTGGAACTTTCCTGACTGCCCCTCTCTGTGCCTCCAGGGTGGAAGTCAAGGTGCTGTTTTCCCTGCAGCTCTGCTCAGRCTGACTCTTACCTGGGCAGAGGGGGAGGTTTGCTGCTCCTGTGGCTCCCACCTGGAGGCACAGTGAGACACGGAAGGGGTGATGTCACACCTCAGCCTTGGACATGACACGTGGCACCTGTCTTGGAGAGGCCAGGGCCAAGGGCAGCTGAAGATACTTGTTCCTGCAGAACAAAGCCCAGTGTTTATCTGCCTCTCTCCCCTGTCAGGGCTGCTCACTACCTGTTCTCAAAAACCCTGGCAAAAACACCTCCATGACGCATAGGTTGCCCAAAAATAACATCACTGAACAGGTCTGCCAAAAAAAAAAAAAAGAAAGAAAAAAGCCTGATAATGAGATTTATGAGTCATAACTGTGTCTCTTTGAGCAGGGGAAATAAATTAACAGTGGGAAGGAAAAGCTGGAAAACTCAAATATGTCTGTGGCCAGCAGAGGTGTGAGGTTTGTGTGGGGTCTGGTTGACAAGGTGGGGCAGGTTGGGCTCAGTGATCTTGGGAACCTTTTCCCACCTCAGTGGTTCTGGCWTTCTGTGTCAGGGCTGTTTGCTCTGGGCACTTGTGCTGAATTAGCTCAGCCTGCTCCAGGAGAGGCTCACATGCACACACTTCCTTCTGGGACAGGTTTTTGGGAGACCATCTGCTATTCCCACATCCAGATTTAGATTCCATTTTATRAAACACTTCTCTGTTCCTCATCTCTGCTGAGCAGCTTTTGTAATTAGCCAAACCCTTCGGGTTAGAGCTCATGCTCTCAATGAAAATGCCAATCTTCTCTTTAATAGCTACATTAATAGCAACTGTTCTTATCATTTTTATCTCCTTTCTTTTGTTTGCTGAGGTGGTTCCTCATGAGTGTTTAATTTGTATATCCTGCTCCTGGTTGTAGCCCATCAGCCATGCTGACAGCACGCCAGCATTCCTTGCCAAACCCTYTACTTGGGATTTCAAAAGAACCTTTTCCTGGGGAGGGTTTGAGCACAGATTTCAAGGTTTGACCCAGAATCACTTTGAAACCCTTTCTCCATGTTTTAGAGGCAGTAGCTGGCCGTTCCTGGTGACTCCAAAGCCAGGGGCTGTCTTTAGAGCCACCAGCTTTGTTACACATTCATCCACTGGCTCTGTCTGTTGGCACAGCTTCAGGAAGGAGCTCTTTAGATGTTATGAGCTCTTTAGATGTCAGATGCTTAATAAAAATAGATAAAATCAACTTGTATTCAGGCTAAAATAATGGCTCTGGATGGCACAATGGTTTCTTGGTAAGTGTGGGCTGGATCTGATAGGAGCTGGTGCTGCAAATCAAAGCTGGTGGCATTTTCAGACTCTCTGTGGGGCCAGTTGTCAGGTTTTACCCATTTCCTCCCTGTGCAGTTGGCTCTGATCATGCTCCATGTGAGATCAGAAGCAGTTGATGCTGGTAACTARTGAACTGTTTACTTTGTAGGTTCAGTGTGCAAATGTTGTTGAGTAAGAGCAAAATTTGATATTAAATCATTTCTTGCCCAGCAGACTGCTCTCATGAAAAGGAGCTGAGCCTGTTATTTCTGGAAGGCAGCCCAGTGAATTACAGTGTATGTGACCTATAATTGTTGCCTTTTGTGATGTATCTGACTGACCATCAGCTCCAGATAACCACGGACATATGTGCTGTGATTTTTTAATATTACATCCCTTTTATTCCCTGTAGTACCCCTGCACTGATAACACAGCAGTTCTGCTGCTCAGAGCCCTGCTCCTTTCCCAAACCACTCAGGTTTTCTGTCCTTTGTTGCTTTTTTTCCCAGCTGACCCCCTGAACGTTTTATTCCTGCAGGTTTCCGGAATTTGCACCTGGATGACCAAATGACCCTTCTGCAGTACTCCTGGATGTTCCTGATGGCTTTTGCTYTGGGCTGGAGGTCCTACAAGCAGTCCAATGGCAACCTGCTGTGCTTTGCTCCAGACCTGATCATTAACGAGTGAGTAGGGCTGGGCTCTGCCCTGGGGGTGGATCCCGGGSTGCTGAATCCTCCCAGACATCCCACTGCAGCCTCTCCCTTCCCACTTGTTTTTTTTTTTTCCCAGCAGCTTGCTTGGCATTTTTTCACTAAGTCAAACGGAATGTAATTGAGATATTAAGTGTATTTATATCCAGGAGTTTTTGTGGGAGGTGTTTGTGCTTTAACATCCCATATTGTGACTGTTCCTGCACCRTTCACTGGAATCATTCATTTGATCAGAGCCAACACAGTCAGAGCTAAAAATATGCCTGGGATGGAGAGGAAAGTTTGGCAAATGGCATCATGTTCTGTCTGATCAGTGTATCCCAGTGGCARTATGGCCCCAGGAGTTTGCCATGGGGAAACATTTCTGTGTGATCCAGTGAAATCAGGGCTGAAGGGATGAGGTTAAAATGGAACAGCCTGTCTGACTGAAATTTTCTTGTTGAACTTTGTTGTCAGCTTTCAGGCAGGGTTGAATTTGGTGGAATGCTTGAATGTATCTTTCCTTGCAGCACACACAGCTTTCCTTGGATTTTTCCAGGTTTGTGCTGTGCAGTAATTCTGTGCTGTAGAAGAGGGAATTTGGGATTGTTGAGCTGATTGGATCTTATTCATGTGTCTGTCTTCTGGTTTTGATATGGAGGAAATACCTTTAGCCTTCTTGGCACAGTTTAGTATTTTTGGTTCTRTTTAACTTCAAAATCAGATCTCCCAAATCTTTTCTGTGTTTTAAAAGAACATAATAATTGTTGTATTTTCTGTGGGATCTGCAATTTCTATTTCATGTTTATTTATTCTCTAGATTTTCCTTTTCATTGTAAATATTTATCCAGGCTTTTATAAACTGTAATCATTGCCTAATAATAATAATAATAATAATAATAATAATAATAATAATTTTTTTAAGGCTGAGGAGGAGATGGCAGGTGAGGGCCCATCTGTGTACTTACGTTTATTAAAGTGCTCAGAATGTGTCCCTGGAGCAGAGCAGTCTCTGTGTGGTGGAATTGAAGTAATTGATGTAGTCAGTCAGTGCAATAACATCTCATTTGCTATAAGTCAGAGCTCTCCTGCTGTTTTATCAGTGGGTCAGAACCACAGAGCTCCAGTGCTAGGTGTTGGAACTCCTGAAAATCCCCAGCAATGAAAGGGCAGTGCTGTTGCAGCAAGCAGTAATTCCCAAATTCCTTCCAGTGGATCWCAGATGAGAGTGACATTTGTTTCCAATAAAACCCTGAGCTGACTGAGAGCTCTGCAGTTCCTTCCAGTGAGCTGCAGGTTCTCCATAAAACTCTCTGGTCGTAACTTTTTATGTCCCATCCCTGCATAAACCAGAGCCACCCCGGGGTAAAGCCTGACAGACACCAAGGGAGACTGAAATAAATAAATAATGAGAGCAGACAGAAATAAATGCCCTGGGTTTGGGTGCTGTGCTGTGTCCCTGTGGGGTGAGAGGGGTGCTGAGCTGGGGCAGAGCTCACAGCTGAGCCCAGAGCCACTGCCATGGCTGCAGGGAAGGGCAGCTGCTCCTGGCTCGTTCTCTTTGGGTTTCTATGGGGTTTAGAAACCATTGATTCCATTTCTGAGCTTTCAGGACTTACCCTCTTGTTCAGCACAGCTCAGAGTCTTCAGCCTCACAAAGGGAAGCTCCAGCTCTGAGGGGTCTCCAAGGCTTGGTGGTTCACTTGGACAGAACTGCAGTTACTGATTGATTTCCTTCTGGCATTAATTAGACTTTAGCCTCATGTATCTGCTCAAGCATCTGAGCAGCATCAGTCCTTCATGCATTTATCCTTGTGCCAGCTTTGTCCAGTGTGTTCCTGTGTATTTACTGCTGCTCACATGGAGYACAACATCCAGTAGCTCACTGTCTGTGGTGGGAAAGAGGATTAAATTCTCTTCTTRTGTCTTAAACTGCCATATTGGTCATTTACTCAGTCTTCTTCTAAAAAATGAATATTTATTGAATATTCCACTTTTATGTCTGTACTCCTATTTTTTTTTATGGGGGTATGTCTATACTAGCTGGCAATTTAATATGTTTTATACGTGTTTCTGTACACACACACACACGAAACTTGACTCAAGCTGTTGAAAAGTTTGGCAGCTGAATAAATCTTAGGCTTTAGGCCATTATTTAGTACTTGGAAAGGGTTTAAACCTGTGATTTTGCAGTATTGTATAACTGTTTCCCCAGTTTGTGGTTGAAAACATGTCCTGCTGGAACTGGCACTGCTTCTGTCTCAGCTTTCGTCCTCTGGGTACGTCCCAGGGTGCCCAAAATTACAGTGAGCACAGTGCCTGTGCACAGTTGTGTTCATCGAGGAGCAGATGCCATTTAATTGCTGTCCAGCTTGAGACAGGAGTTCCTGGAAGTCCTGGGCCTCAGGATTTTGCCTCTGGTTCYGTGCTCGTCACTGCAGCTCCTTGCTGGGAGGGGTGAGGTCAGGCGTTTGTGCTGTGCTCTCGTGTGCCATGCAGGGTGGCTGTGCTGCTGCCTTTGAGCAGCAAACAACAAGTGATGTCAGCTTTGTGAGCAGTGTTGTGTCAGTTCCCTTCTTCCCCGAATTTTTTTCCCCAACATTCCTTTGTAACTCCTCGTGTGGAGTCGGTGTCATCTGGTTCTCTTGTTTACTGGGGTTTGGAGTGTGCAGCTCTGCTGGGCTGGGTGACTCAGAGCAGGGCAAACCCTGCTGTGCTTCCTGAGCCCACGAGCCCATTCCTGGGCACATCCCTGTGCCCATTTCTGTGCTCATCCCTGTGCTCATCCCTGTGCTTATCCCTGTGCCCATCCCTGTGCCCATCCCTGTGCCCATTCCCATGCACATCCCTGTGCCCATTCCCGTGCACATCCCTGTGCTCATCCCTGTGCCCATCCCTGTGCCCATCCCTGTGCTCATCCCTGTGCCCATTCCCATGCCCATCCCTGTGCCCATCCCCATGTCCCAGGCACTGCCAGGCCTGGGCTGGGGCACAGGGGTGAGTGTTTAGGGGACACTTTGTCACATGAGCTGAGTGCAGCACCCCATGGATGTTACCCTGGTTTGTGTGTGGGATCCCTGGGGCTGCTGAATGCCCTGTGCAGGGAGGGGAGCTGGGATCCTGAGCAGGCAGAGCCCTGAGCCCTGCCCTTGTCCCAGTGTGTGTCCCCAGGACAGCTCCCTGTGCCAGCTGAGATCATCTGATGTGCCCTGGCCAGGAGGGGCCTGGCTGGGAGCTGTTCCCAGAGCTGTGCCAGCCCTGGGACGAGGTGGTGAATCACCTCCTTGTGCAGGGGCACGGGGCAGAGCCCAGCCCTGCCTGGCCACGGGGGCTGTGCCTGCTCCCCTCTCCTGGGARCCACAGCTTGTGTAGCCCTGGCACTGCCCAAAAGCTGTGTGCCTTCCTCTGGAGCCTCAGCCTCGTGGCTTGTGCTCCCAGCAGGCAGRAACAAGCAACAGGCTGACCCCTTTCATAATGTTTATTTTAACCTTCTGCCCAGAGACGGGCTCAGTTTTACATGAGGGAAACTGCTGAGCCCTGGCAGAGAATGGGTTTAAATTACTCAATTGGAAATACGTGAGATGCCCTTTGGTACAGCCCAGAGGGGCTGGCACAGCTTCTGCCACCTGGCCAAGTGGTGGCTTTGTGTCAAGTGCCCTGAGAAACATCCCAGTGCCCAGCATGGCACTTACTCCTGTTTCATGCAGCATTACCTCGTGTGCACTTTGTGCTGCTGCTCCTCCGTGCTGCAGTCCTGGGGTGGCTGCAGTCCTGGGGTGTCTGCAGTCCTGGGGTGCAGTCCTGGGGTGTCTGCAGTCCTGGGGTGCAGTCCTGGGGTGTCTGCAGTCCTGGGGTGTCTGCAGTCCTGGGGTGCAGTCCTGGGGTCTCTGCAGTCCTGGGGTGTCTGCAGTCCTGGGGTGCAGCTGGGGTGTCTGGGTTGCAGTGGGTGCCCATAGCTGGGGCTGGAGCTGTGGGGCAGTGCCACACGTGGCCAGTTCCATGTGGAAGGAATTGTCCAACAGCTGCCTTTGGGATTGCTGGGGTTTTACAGCTGTGCTTGGTCTGCGTTAGTGCAATTTCAGTAGTTTGTGTTTCTGTCTTTCAAAAGCCATTGGAATTCCCCCTGGTTTTTGCACTTGAGAAGGGTCTGTTCCCTGTTTCCTCTCAGGGCTTCCCAGGGTGGCTGTGAGGGTACATTGTATAATCCTGCTGAASGGAGAATGGGAGAGTGATCAGCTTTGGAGGAGCTGTTGTTTCATAACCAAATCTTACTCATAACTCCCACAGGGATCCCATTTTGCCTCAGTGTAGAGTGTAATGCTGTATAGGTGATACCAAGGGAAGGTGACACATCATTAACAAAAAATGAGGTGCTGGCAGCGCTGCAAAGAGATTGTGTACTCATGGTATGGGGTTATCTTGTTTGTCTTTTTCTCTACAAAGTAAAACCCATGGAAAAACATAACTGTCTTACACTGTTGAGAATTAGTCTTCATTTCCCACTCAAAACTAATTCTGCAGTATTCACAGCTGTAAGAGCACACAAAAGCAAGATTGCTGTRTGAGATGAGGTATTAGATAAAAGGAGTTCCTGTCTTGATGCAAAGCTTCATTGAAATAGGAAAAAGAAATAGACAAAAACATAATGTTTGTTATTCTGATTTGCCTTTGCTCGTCAACATGGCTTTCCATTTATGGTTAGAAATGAGTTTATTGCAGTACAAAGATAATGAAGTTTAACTGCAGTGCTGGTCATYGCTTCAGGAACGCAGATGGGCACAAGTACAAAGTCACTTTGAAAACTGAGAAGTTACAGGASGATACTCCTAAATATATAAATATGCATTAAATTAGGTGCATTTCTCAAAGGTATTGAAAGACTTGGAGAAATCCCAGCTCTGGTGTGGCACTCCATCATGKTTCCCTGGGAAGATGAGAGACTCTGGGACTGCTGGGCTTGGGGAGTTGGGCTGAACTTGATTTCTGTGTGACAGATCCCTGCTGATAGCAGAGCTTGCTGCTGAGCCCTGGGTGCAGACTCTGTAAAGGCACTGGCACTGAGGATGTCACAGTGCTCATCCTGCACTCAGGGCCAGTGTCTGYCCGTGTCACCAGGGCTGTCACCTCAGGGACACACTGGGAACWGCAGCCTCCTTTGCTGTGCCAYGGCTCMTGTACAACGTGGAGAATCAGCAGAYAGCCAGACTTCTCACTAATTCCTGTGCTTTTGTTCCCCAGGCAGAGGATGAATCTCCCCTGTATGTATGAACAATGCAAACACATGCTCATGGTGGCCCGCGAGCTGTCGCGCCTCCAGGTCTCCTACGAGGAGTATCTCTGCATGAAGACTTTGCTTCTCCTCTCTACAAGTAGGTGAACAGCTCAGTGCTGAGCTTCTTGCTTCTGCAGAAGTAGGTGGTGGATTTGCAGCAGGAATTGGGAGGTAGATTTATACAATATGCTGTATGCTGGTTTTTATTTTCAGGTAGGATCTGCTGGGTTAAACAAGTCACAGCTTAGTAAATTCTGTTGGTATTGCTTGAAAGTTCAAAGTGCAGTGTCMAAAATAGTCCTTTTAGAATATAGAGAAGTAAACTAACCTGAGACAACGTAACTAATACAAGTGATGATGTGTAAATGGCTTTTACAGTGWCACTTTTCCCCTCTGGTAGCCAGTGGCTTTGTTCTCCCCTGCTCCATGAGGAGCTCCCTGAGGATCTGAGCTCAGCCCAGGCTCGGCTGCAGTCCAGGGACTCTCACAGCAGAGAGGAAGGGTGGCAGTGTGTGTGAGTGTGCTGGGGTGGGTGTGAGCCGGGCACYTCGCTCCAGCACAGCCTCTGTGTGCTGGGAAATCCCATCCTGGGCCATCCCACGGTCACAGGATCCCCAGGGAGCTGCCTCAGGCAGGGACTGATGTGTTCCTGCTCCTCCCTGGCACTTGGTTCAGAGCACTGACAGGGGTGCCAACGTGTTTGAAAGGCAGCAAGAGCAGCAGAGCAAGCAAAGGTTTGTCACTTGGGTACTTGTGCATCATCTCATCAGGTGCTTTGGCTTGGAAGGGCCCTGAAAAGTGATGAGAAGTAAATATTATTAAGTTTATTACACTGAGGATGTACACMTTCCTTATCTTTAATGTTTCCAGTGAATAATAGCATTGATTTTTACCCAGAAATGAGAATTGTTCACCTTGGGCATTTCCTGGATAGGAGCAGGAGGACTGGGAGCCCCAGCAGTGCTCGGGGCAGGGGTGATGGGTGTGGGCAGGGCASTGTGAGGGTGCCATGGCCAGCTCCCCCAGTGCCCCAGCAGCCTGGCAGTGCCCAGCACTGCCTCACTGCCAAGCCCAGAACTGGGACAAGGGCTCTTTTCAGTGCAAACTTTCAGCCTCTCAYGGCCGTGGGCTTTGTAGGAACTTAAAACTTCCCTGAAACTGCAGATTTCAAACAGTTCCTGTTTGATTCTGAAATCTCTCCCAAAAATTCCTCAAGTGTTTTTGGGTGTGGTGTAGGGCARCTTTCTTCCCAGGAGCTGGAAATTTCCATGGAGAGCTTTCCATGGCAGAAGTGGTGAGGAGGCAGCAGTGGCAGCACTCAGCCCTGCAGCAGTGGGGCCAGGCAGGAGCTGGCACTGCCCACAGGGGCCCCTGCTCTCCATTTCCAGTGGGAGACAATTCATCTTCATTTTGTCAGAGCACATACATTGTGTGAGTGCTACATCAGGGAACTTCTGCAATTGAATAGCTGGAATTTCTACAGCTCTTTAATCCACCACTTGACAATTTGGAGTTGTTTATTGTGTTTCTGTGTTAAGTTTTCCAAGAGRAGAGGAGGAGGAGGAGTAAAACAGGAATCCCACACAGGTCTAGACTTGTAGCTCACACACAGACGTAGCTCAGAGACCTTCTCCACGTGAAGTATTGAAACAGTTGACAGGTTTCATCTCCTGTGTAGGCAAAGACAGACARGAGACTTCATTGCAGAATCTCTCTGATGCTGACAGTGCAGGGAAGGTTGGATTTCAGAGGGAATGTGCTCTATGGCCTCCATCCTCCTCGTGCTTTTGGTCACCTTTGTCTCAGCTCTTTCTTTTCTCTTCTGTGTCTTTAACTCTTTCCCTTCCCTGAGGTGATCAGAGGCCTCAGAGGAAGCACCTCCAGGACCTCTGGAGCTCCTTGTGTTCGTGTTGGTCCTTGTCCTTTGGGAGGAGGAGACAGGCACAGGGCTTTCCCCTGGATTTGAGTCCCCAGGCCTTGTATTTCTGTCCCCAGCTCTGTCCCCATGTCCCATCCTGTCCCAAACAAGCTGTGTCCATGCCCAGATGGCCCAGGGCTGTTTGTTGTCCASTCTGTCACTGCCTGGGCCTGTCACTTGATCCCTGTCAGGAGGCTCAGGACCAGATGATCTTTCAAGATCCTTTCCAAGCCAAGCTGTCCTGTGATCCTGCCCTTGCTCTTCCCTGGGCACACAGAATTTTTATGGAACCTTCCTAATGTCACATTTCCCCAGACCTGGAGAGCACAGGAGCTCCAGCCCTGGTTCTCCATCAAGGTGCTTCCAGTGCTGGGTGTTTTTGCCTCCATGGTTCAATTCCCTTCCTGCTGTTTTTTGGTGGGATACCTTCAGAGTTTTTTTTTTTATTATTATTATTATTTTGCAGCAGGCCTGTGCTTTGTGTTCAGCTGGGCACTGTCCCATCCTGCTCTCTCCTTGTCTCTGCTGTCATTTTAGTCAGTCCAGGTCCTTTTTCTTTGGCTCATTTTCATATAATCACAGAAKGGGTTGGGTTGGAAGCTCMTCTCATTCCAGCCTGGCCTTAAACACCTCCAGGGATCCAGGGGCAGCCAGAGCTTYTYTGGACAGCCTGTGCCAGGGCCTGCCCACCCTCACAGGGAAGAACTCCATATTTTAACCTAAATTTCCCCTCCTGCTCCTTGTCCTGCCACTACAGCTGCTGATGAAGGTTCCCTCTTTCCAGTAACTAATGTAAGAGAACTTAAAGCAGTCCCAGTTGAGTGTAGCAGTGTGTGAAGGCTGTGTCCATGTTGCAGTTCCCAAGGAGGGCCTGAAGAGCCAGTCCCTGTTTGAGGAGATCCGCATGACGTACATCAAGGAGCTGGGCAAGGCCATTGTCAAGAGGGAAGGGAACTCCAGCCAGAACTGGCAGCGATTTTATCAACTGACTAAACTGCTGGACTCTATGCATGATGTAAGTCCTGACAGGAATGCTGCAGGCATTCCTCAGAAATACGTGTGGGGCGGGGACAGCSAGCTCCTGCAGCGCTTCTGGTTTAAAGGGACAAAGAGCAGGGAGGAGAGGAGGAGGAGGAGAAGGAGGAGGAGGTCATGGCCATGCTCCTCTGCTGCCTCACGAAAGGCAAATTGACAGCCTCAAACRTGGTCCTCTCAGGCTGCCTCTGCAGTGCAATCCACAGCAATTAATTCTGTCATTAATCTCATTTTCAGTCCCTCCCATTTTTAAAAATTACATTGCTTTAAAAAGGAGGGGCTCATGAACTGTGACTGACTCTGCAGTAGAAGCAGAAATGTGGTGTTTCAAAGCAGTCTTATCTCAGAGCCCAAGGAGTAAAACATTTATGGAATAGTTTGAAATTCCATTAAAACAATGCCTCAGCACTATGTGTGGTGTTAGCAGTGATCTAATTTTGAAGGAATTTCCAATTCAGACTGTCTCCTTTGGCAGTTTAATTCTAATTACACGTGTAGCACAAAGCAGTGTTTAAGACAAGGGTAACTTTGAGACCTCAAAATTACTGGTTTTTTTCTTGTTACTGTACCAAGCACCTGGAAAGATCTCATTTAGCTGATCCATGTGTGTGTTCTTTATCTGCTGGAATGGGAATTGGTACCAGATCTCCTCAGTGTTTGTAAAGCCTTGCACAGTCTGTTTGCTCTAATTCAGAGTGCCATGGACAGTAATTAATGAACTAAATGAGGATTGCTGTGCCTGTCTTGCCTGAGCCCATGCTGTGGGCAGGAGTGGGGAGGAGGGAGGTGAATGTTCTCTGAACATCTTCCTGTGCAAGTAATTCTTTGTCTTGTCACTCGTAGGTGGTTGAAAATCTTCTGAGCTTTTGCTTCCAGACATTTTTGGATAAATCCATGAGTATTGAGTTCCCAGAAATGTTGGCAGAAATCATCAGCAATCAGATACCAAAATATTCCAATGGAAATATCAAGAAGCTCTTGTTTCATCAGAAGTGACTGCCTTAACACAAAGGGTTGCCTTAAGAAACCGTCACACGATAGCTTTGTTTTGTAAAGAGAAAACCTACAGAACTTGTTCCTTTTGTCCTCGCAGGTGTTTCTTTTGTAATTATGCACTACATGTGGTTTACAGAGGGCCAAGAGTCAGGCTGGAGGAGCAGCGGATTTCTCGYGTTTGGGAAGGAACTGGGGAGAAAGGAAAGGAAAAGAGCTCAGAGTTTTTTGGCAGGAATTTTCTCTCTCCTCTCGTGCACCATCCCTGGATGCATCAAACCACCAGTGACAAGCTCTGAGGCTGTTACGAACATTCTGCTAATTAATTAATTAATTGCTGCAGTTGGCTGGAGACAATTTTTTAGGCTTTTTTTTTTTTTTTTTTTTT
>CADDXX010000254.1:457016-480870 GCA_902810485.1 Alauda arvensis | reverse complement strand
CTGAAGAAAGTTTACAAGTGTATATCAGAAAAGGGAAGTTGTGCCTTTTATAGCTATTACTGTCTGGTTTTAGCAATTTCCTTTAACTTTATATACCGTGAACTCAGCTTGTTCATTTTTTTCTTACATAATTTTTTTGTAATACTTCAAGATGCCTATTGTACAGCTGGTTTTTTAAGGTGGGGCAGCTCGTAGCTTTCCTAAACGACCTCTAGACAGTAAATACTCGAGTAGATTCATGTGAAAMTGGGTTGGGCTTTTCTAACCTAATGCTTTCAACTGGCAAAGTGGCCATAAAAATTGGGCTTTTTCTAAGGGCCAGGGTGGGTGGGAGAACACTCTCAAATCTCATTTCAGTAGATCCAGATGAAGCAAATCCTTTTGGTACATTGCAAAAGTGTTGGATATGCAGATTCATAGAAAATTAACCCAGTCCTAACTGGATGTAAATGAGCAGGTTATTTTATATATTGAAAAAAAAAAAAAAGAAGCCTGATTTTTGCATATGATGCAACAGCCATAGCAAAGAGTCAYGGGCTGCATTGATGCCAAGAAGATCAGTCCTGACTGCCCATCAGGAAATTTTCAGGAAAATATGCATAGCTTCAGAAAAGTTTACTTCTTGTGTGGAGAAACTCTTTGTTTTCTATACACTTAAAGCTGTCCTCACAGGAGTGTTTCTGGAGAGCCCCACGGACAGGGCAGGACCTGCACCCATGGCTGGGCTTGTTCTCCTGCAGGATTCTGGATCCCTCCTCCCCGGGGACTCGTCCACGAGCTGGGACTGGATCTCCCAGCTCCAAACTCGCCTGGTTAGAGACCCAATTCCACAGCTCCACCCTTCACTGACTGCTCCAGCCTCCCTCCTTGGGGAGCAGGAGAGCTCTGCTACTGAGTTCGTGGTCTTAGAGTTGTCCGTCAAACTTTCTGTCTTTGTAAGGCTGCAGCCCTTCACATTGAATTCCTGGCGTGCCATAAATCCCCATAGGCCTTGTGGATTTCTCCTTGTTGCCATTGATGAGGATATTTTCGACATTTAGAAGCTGTAGTAGCCTTTTCTACGTTGCACCTTAACAATTTTCTGTATCTCAAAACTGAAATATTTACTACGCCACTCTAAAATTTGATTTTTACTCAAAAGTGGCCAGATCGTTTGTGTAATAGAAATGAGAAAAATCGTCTGAGAAAATACAAAACCTAATATATTTTTATATTTAGTTATAGTTTCAAATATGTATAATCGGTATATTCGCTGATCCAAGGAGAAAAAAAAAAAAAAAAAGGGAAGGGCTACTGCAGCTTTAAAAGCAATTTATTAAATGATTGTAAAATAGCTTGTATAGTGTATAATAAGGATGATTTTTAGATGACAGATTGCTTTATCATGATACATGTAATTATATTTTTTGTAGGGGTCACAGATCCGCTGAGTTGGCCGGAGGCAGCGCCGGGGCTGTCGGTGCTGGTACCCAAAGAAGTGCCCTGTTCATGGGGGGACCCTGTGCTCCCTGCGTGTCTGTGGGGTTGGGTTGTGTGCTCTGAATCACTGTGTGCCATTCCCCTTGGTTGGGTTTGGGGTGGGATTACTCCTATCTGTATGGTCGGGAGCCGAGGCACGGCTGAGCCAGACCCCACAGCTAATTGGGAATTGGGCAATAATGCACATGCAGGTGCCAGCAATATGGAAATGCAGAGCGTGGGGTGTTCACTGCACATTACATGGAGCAGACCTTGGTTCCAGCTGAAATAGGAAGGAAGCTCAATTCTCGTCCTTTCTTAAAGCTCTTTTTGAATGTTATACCTATTAAAAAAAAAAAAAAGATCCTATATTCAGTACTTTGGAGTAAAATAGCATCTTTAATAAAAGGAAATAATCGCTCTCTTCTTTGATCTGTAAGGAATTACATTTTGTAATAGGTAAAGGTGAGGATTTTAATGACAGCTTCCAGCCCAGGTGATTGGGAACCGTCCCGTGCCCGTTTGTGATACAGATAGGAGTTTGTACTGCTGGGGTTGGGGGCTCCTGGGGTAGGGGAAATGTGCTCTTACTTCGCAGAATGTTTGATAAACGTGCATCCCCAGAGCCCTGGCTCAGAGCCTGGGGATGGCGTGTGCGGGTCGGGGTGCARAGACCCCAAATTGTCCTTTTTTGCCAGCAAAATCAACTGCAGTGAACTCCAGCAGATGCTGGAGTCCGGGGTTGGAACTGGRTGAGCTTCAAGMTCCCTTCCAACCCAAACTGTGGGGTTCTGTGATCCCCCCCCACCCCGGTCACACAGAGGAGAGGCTCTCTGCCCYTTGTGTCTGTTTGTGCGTTCGTTTTCAGTCTCTGGATTTAAGGAAACCCACAGGARCTGTGCTGTTGTCGGAGGATCCGTGCTGTGCGTGCTGTGGAGCTCCGGGCCGGGCAGCGAAGGCTCCGTCCTGCCGCGGCGGGGAGCGCTCCGTGCCCGGATCCCCGGGACAGCGGGCAGTCCCTGCACTCTGGATAAAGCCAGGGGGATTCTGGCCTCGGCCCTTCAGTGCCTTATCACAAAGTGCACGGATCCGCCCGCTGCGGGGGCAGCTCAGGACCCGCCGTGGCCTTAGGGGGGATGGGGACACGGGGAGGGCCTGGGGAGGGGGGACACGGGGAGCGGTGCCAAGCGATGCCGAAATAATGACCCTGCCCTTTTCCTGAGGGAAAGGTGGGGRAAGGAGGAAGTGCCTGGATGAACAYGGGCTGTGGGGAACGTCCTGCAGCCGGACTTGAGAGAGGGAGGATTTCTAAAGGCTGTGTTTTATCCCTGCGAGTGTCCGAGGCCTGGCTGGACTCTGGGGTTTGAGCGGCCTGYCCTGCCGGGAGCTGTCCCTGCCATGGCACAGGAGCTCTGCGTCCCTTCCAGCCCAGGCCAGGCTGCGATTCCACGGTCAGGCTCTGCCCTAATCCCGGCCGGGGCTTTGCTGAGCCATCCATGTCTCATAGGAACCAAATTCTCCATGCAGGTCGAGGGCCTGTGCAGCCAGAGGGAAAGGCTGGGAGTGTGTGGGAACCCCCACGTCCAACCCCTGCCCGCAGCAGAGGCAGCCATGGCTCATCGCTCTATTTTGTATATTAAACAAAATGATATATACTGGGGACAAATCCTATATCATACCAGTGTATGGCATTATTAAAAAAAAGAAAAAAATCATTATTTTTATCACAGCAATTTTAAACAGCATTAAAAAAAAAAAATTAAACCCGTGACTCCTGTTTAAAAATAAAAAGTTGTAGTTTTTTATTCATGCTGAATAATTCTGTAGTAACAAGTCTGTAGTTTTCACCTACTCAGTGAAATGTTGGACTGTAAAAGCTTGTGTGGAATTGTTGAACATTTATTTTTTCATTTAAATTTGCTGTTCTGGTAATACAAAGCCACACATCTGTACAGAAGTTGCAGTAAATGTGAGCCATTTACAGCAATGCCGAATAATGGACAGAAACCATATAATAAAATTCTGCTTTTTTCATTAAATGGCTCCAAAATGCTTTTGTGGAGTTTTTGTTGTGGTCATGGAGAGGGTTGGGTCTGACATGGTAGGGGAGGGACTCTAAAGAGTTTTAACGTCCCTTCCAACCTCAATCCCTCTTTAAATCTATGATTTTAAAGGTATTTTGTCACTGCAGTGGTTCCTGATCAGAATGTGATAAAAGCTCCCTGCCAAGGCAGGTGCCAGCTGCCAGACATGAGTGATGGAGGGAAATAAAACATTCTGAAAAGGCTCAGGGCCCAGGTGTGGGTKGGGACAGAGAGAACAGAACCCAGGGAAAAGGAAAAGGACCTGGTAAATGAGCAGTGCTGGAAGGAGCTGTGAAGATACCACACTCACGTTCATGAAGTCTCAGCCCTGGAACAGAAGMTGCTGCCATGGGGCTCCTTCCCTGCCCTGTGGCCGTTGGAGTTTTTGGTGTTTTGGCCCCTCTGTGCCCAAAACCGCCACGGTTTCCCCCCAGCACAGCTCAGCCTTTCCCCCCGAGCCACAGAGCCAGGCATGCTGTCATAAAACCTCATTTAACTGCAGCAGAAAAGGCCGAGTTCCCAGCAGGGAACGATTTCTTTGAATTGTTTGCAATTAAAGCAAAGCTTACATAAATTTCCCTTTGGTAATTCCCAAGCTGGATGGCTGGGGATGGGGCAGAGGCGAGGCAAGAGCGGGGTTTACAATCACTGCATTTGTCCAGGCAGCAGTGATGGAGAGAGGCTTTAAGGAGAGCCTTCAGCCACTCAGATAAAGAACTGCTCACGGGCTCCAGCCTCATCGGGTCCTCAGCGTGGTCACATTCCATCTGAAATCCCCTTTGTCCCAGTCACAAAAGCATTGATGGCAGAAGCATCTGTGGCCCAGATCTGAYTCCTTGCAGGATTTCTGCCCCTTCCCTCTGCACCCTCCCCTGCTCCACGGCCCTGGGGTGGAGCTGCTGCCCTCCTCACCTGCCACCTCGTTTTGCTGTTGATTTGCTTTCTTGGGCTCTGTCCTCAGCTTCCAAGAAATCCGTGTGAAGCCCAGCATGGGATTGCAATTCATGATGCCTGTTGTGTTCACATTATCYCAGGAAAATGATGGCATTTCAGACTGGYTAGGAAAAGATGCCATTAAATGCCATTTTTACAGTTCTGACATTTAAGTTTTGAGCTCTGGAGTTYGTGTTTGCCCCCAGCAGGGTCCCCAGTGGGCTGCTTTGTCCCTGGCCATGTCCCCTCTGCAGCGTGGGCTCATGTTGAGCTCTGGGCACACGGAGCTGTGCCAGGTCAGGCACAAACTCYGGGGTTTTACAGAATAAAAAACTCCTTGGCTGCACACTACTGGTTATCCCAAAGGGGCTCCCACATGCTCTCAGTGCTCCTGCCAAGCTCCTGCCAGGGTCCAGCAAATTGGGTGCATTTCCTTACCAGGGTTACTGATAACTTCAATTATTGGTGAAKCTGAAAATATATTATATAAATATATACAGTATGTGGACATTYCAAAATTAAAAACCATAAATATTGAACTTGCCAAAGTCTGGATGCAGGAGCAGCACAGAGAGGAGCCATCAGAAGGGAGTTCACTGATGTCCAGTGCCTGAGCCCATGGATCAGCTGGGAAAATCCACCCTGGAGGAGTAAACACCCTTATCCAAYCCATCACAGGCTGGCACAGCTCCAGAGCATAATTAAGGATATTCTCTGAGGTCACAACAGAGAACCTTAGGTTAAAAAAAAAATACAACAAAGTGGAATCCTTCTAATTATTGGGATCTGTTGATTTGAGATCAAAGCACGTAAAAAGGCTGGGGCAGAACTGCTGAGGCAGCATCGATTGGGCACTGAYTGTGCTCCCAGGGTGACACTTCCTGCTGGGAAAAGGGACCTGCTGTGCCCAGGGGGCTCGGGGATGTGTCCCCAGGGATCAGAGCATGGAGGGGAAGGAATCTCCAGGGTCTGGACACGGGGAGCTGCATCCCTGAGGGGCTGAGAGGGGAAAGGGGGGACAGGCAGTGACACAGGACAAACCCCTGCCATCCTGTCCCCCCGAGCTCCTGCACTGACCCCAGCACAGCCCTCTCTGTGCTCCTGCAAGAGCAAACCCAGAGTTAAAGCCCAGCATTTTGAATTCCTCAYTTCTCTCCCAGCCTTTTGCTATCTCACCCTTTTTGGCCGGCAGGCAGAGTTTCCCCAGCTGGGCCGTGGCTGAGCCGCACGTGTTCCTAACCCCAAACAAACACAGCCCTGCCCTGCCAGCCTCCAACACAGCAATCACTAAAAATACTTCTCCAAAACCCACCCAAGCCCTGGCGAGTGGCAGGGACCTGGGGGACGTGGCTCTCACAGGGACAGGGACAGCTCGGGGTCCCCCCGGGGGGCTCCTGTCCCCTCTGCTCCCCCGGGCTTTGCCGAGCATAACGGGGCTGAAACAGCTCCGAGCTCTCGGGCTAAATATATCCCCGTTGCTGGGGAAATAAATAATAAACAGCGGCACGGTGGGGATGSAGGCAGCCATTGGTTCTGCCCGGGCTGCGGGGCGGCCCCTGCAGCGCTCCAGGTACCGCACRGGGCAACCGAACGGAACAAAAACGGCACAAAAACAGCACCGGGGGCTGAGCAAAGAGCCCGGCCAAAGCCCGAAACCTGGCACAAAATAGCCAGCAGTAAARCAGAGGGGAAAGCAGCACGAGCATCTCCCAGACTCGGAAATATTTCTGATACATAATGGCTGCAGCAAAATTAATGGGCTTTAAAAAGGAACAAAGCATCTCCAGGATCTCTGGGAGTGGGAAAGGACATGGGGCAGATGGGGCTGCTCCATCCCTGTCCCTTCGTGGGCTCATCCCTGGGACCCAGGGCCAGCAGAGGTGGCACTGTCCTGGCACGGTGACAGCCCTGAATCCCTGTCCAAGGCCAGGTTGGACAGGGTTTGGAGCACCCTGGGACAGTGGAAGGTGTCCCTGCCCATGGCAGGGGTGGCACTGGGTGGGCTTTAAGCCCTTTCCAGCCCCCTGTGCCAGGGAGATGCTCACCCTGGTGSTTCCTTCACTCCCAGCCACGTTCCAGCCCTTCTGGGACTCATCCCCATCTCCTGTTCCTCCTGCTCTGCTCTTCACACACAGGTGGCTGGGAAGGAAAGCTCTGAGCACTCTGCAGATGTTTCATTCTCTGATTGCCCGGGGTAACAGCTGGATCCTGGGGCAGGGCAGGCCTGGGGCAGCAGCTGGCAGGAAGCAATGGGGGCTGTGGGGGGCTCCCAGAGGGATGGGGACACAGCAGGGACACAGAAATCTCCCTGYGGAGATGGGATTGCTCCAACTCCCCCCACCCAATCCCAGCTCYGCCATCCCCACCTAATCCAAGGCAGGCTGGTCTCCGGGGCACCCGRCTGCTGCAGGCTTTCTCCCCTTCCTGCGTGCGTCAGTGAGTTTAGAGCCCAGGTGTGATTTTCTAGACCCTTTTGTCTGAGGTTTAGAAGCAGAATAAAGCTTCATTAGCAGAAGGGAGGATTTACAATAAGTAATAGGTAGGTGCTACCTCGTGAGCCTCGTGCTAAATTACCAGCTGAGCCCGTCTGCAAACAATCAGCTGCTCTCCCAGAGAACACAGCTTTAAATGGCTATTTCTTAAAAAAACTCTGCTTTTAATCATTATTTCCCAAAAGCTAAGAATCTGAATAGGCCCAAATGTACAAAGTATAATTGCTTTGAGGTTTCTGGTTTGTTAGGAATATTAAACACTCAGTAACACATCCCTCCATCCCCAGCTCTGGCTCTGTGCAGGTGAATTCTCCTTCAGCTACCCCTGACCCATCCCTGTGCTCCACTGGTGTCCATGAACCACGAACCAGGGCTTTGGCCTCTTCTCCAGGCAGCCAGGGACAAGAGGAAATGGCCTCAARCATCCAAGGCAACCCCAGTCCAACTGCAAACCAAACCCAACCCAATCCAACACCAAACCCAACCCAACTAATCCAGCCACAACCTGACCCAATCCCAGCCCAACCCAACACCAAAGCCAGCCCAACACCAAACCCAGCCCACACCAAACCCAGCCCAACCCAACACCAAACCCAGCCCAACACCAAACCCAGCCCACACCAAACCCAACCCAACTAATCCAGCCCAAACCCAGCCCAACCCAGCCCCACACCAAACCCAGCTGCCACCAAACCCAAACCAAACTCACAGCACACTTGTGGATCAGCCATCGACGTGGAACGTGGCAGGGCTGCACCCAGAGACTCTTCTGAGGTCACACCCAACAGACACCATTGCACCATCTCTTTTTTTTGGTTTAATGCCCACAGTGACCAGCCAGGGCTGCAGGAGAGGCCCTGCCCACCAGCAGCATCCCCTCCCAGCTTTCGTTTCATTTTGACTGATGACTTTAATATTAASCATCAAATGCTGTGTCAGGCTGGTTTAAAAAAACACTTCCTATCTTTAATTTCTCTTGGAGTAAACCAATGTTTACTACAGCATTAAAGCTGGCCCAAAATGGGAACATTCAGTAAGCGTTCCAGACAAGTTTTTCTTTTTGGAAAATTTTAATTAAAAAAAAATCCACTGGCTCTCCTGTAAGAGCAATAACTTCTGCCTCAGTTTGATTTCCTTTCCTCCAGGAGACATCTTGTAAATACATCTGCGTGGGACTTTTGTTCCCAGAAACCCTCTAGGTAGCACATCCAAAAGCTCCCAAGGGCCTCTGAAAAGGAATTTACTCTGCTCTCAGAGTAACTGAGTGTGCAAGGAGCCAAGGGGGACCCTGCATGGAGAGGTTTTGTGGGGACACAGTGCTGTGCTCACACAGCATTGCTAAGCAGGTCCCTACATACCCTGGCCCCAAAGAAAGCCTTTTGGAGGGCTCTTGGCAGGTTTGCAATTCCCAGCCATCCCCAGCACTCACTCTGCTCCAGCAGCATCCCAGGAAGGCAGGAGGGAGGCTGGGGACAGGACAGACACAAACAAATAGTGCTGACAGAAATAATAAGGGTTTTTTAAAAAAAAAATCCTTTCCATTAGCCCTCCCCATCCCTCTGCCAGCCCCAGAGGGGCTCCCACACACCCACCCCAGGCACAGCCAGCCCCAGCAGCAGCCACAGGCACTGGATAAAGCCTGGCCTCATCCTAAGCCAAGGCTGGACACAGCCCAGCCCTGTCTGATGCCAGGGCTGGATAAAGCCTGGCCTCATCCTTGGCCTGAGGAAAGCAAAGAAACAGCACAAAAGTTGGCTATGAAATCCAAGGATGGAGATGAACCAGCGACGTGCCTGGGAAACACCAGAATTTATCCCTACAAAGCTCTCACCCTCCTCACCCAACACCTCAGAGCAGAGACCACGAGGCACTTGGGGTTCTCCCCTGCCCAAACCATAGCAGCCAGGTGAGTGTSATCCCCACGGGGTCAGAGTGTTATGGAGAGGGTGTGATCCCACAGGAATGAGCTGTGCCACCCACCCCTGGAAAGCAGGAAAAAAATAATCACTTCTTTCCTCTTTTTTTTTCCCCCAAGACAAAAGCCCAGGAARTTTAATTACTGTGGACAAAACCGTGAAGAGGGCTGAAATTTCAGCTCCCATCTCTCTAAGTGACACCACGGGGTGAAGGAAGCAGCAGCTCCAGGCTGGGGGTCAGGGGGGTTTGGAGCCTCTCAGTGACCAGCTTCAAATGTCCTTTGCTTCTCTCCTTACAGCTCTTCTAAAAATATCAAATATAGATCTTTTCCTCATAATATTTTAAGATACTCTATTTATACATTAATCCTTTCAAAAATAAAAAGTGACACATAGAGCAATTCAGTCACCCAAGAGTCTTTAAAACTGTTACAAAAAGCCACGACATCCATCCCCAGCACCACGGGCTGGGGGCTCTTTTGAGACTTTCTTTTTATAAAATATGATCCCAGCTCTCCAAATCCCGGCTCTGCAGTCAAACAGGGCTCCTTCTGCCACCCTCCCCYTTCCAAAGCACCGGGAATGAGGAGGGGTTTGCACTCTGAGCCCTCGGGGTGTGTCCGTGGAGGCAGGAGCAGGGYTGCTGCAGCCCAAGGGCTCCTCCCTGCTCTGCACAGCCCCTTCCTGGCCACACCAACAGCAAATGCCCCCCGAGGATGGGAATAATTCACCTGGCACAACCAGCACTGCACAGACTTGGCACAGACGAGGCTGCAAGCAAGGGGAGGCCTGAAAAACAAGGCTGGAGAGAGGCAGAGGCAGCTCCAGCAGGGCACAGCAGCAGCCTGGGCACTGGCAGGAGCATGGATGTGTCTGTACAGGGGGATTTGGGAAGGGCAGGTACCAAACAGCCAAACAGCAGGACTGGGGTTTGTCTGGGGCTGCTCACCTCACACACACACTGAGGGGCACCCCACAAAATCAAAATCCTGAAAATAAAAAAACCAGAAGAGTTGAAGAGGTTTGGTCCAAAACATCCTCTCTGCATGAAGCAGGGCCTGCAGAGCCCTGCAGAGCCCAGGCAGGGCTCGCTCTCGCCCGCACGAGCTGGCACAGAGGGGGCACAGGGGGCACTGCCCAGCCCTTCCCCTGCCCCCAGAGCTCCCAGAGCTGCGCTTGGGGCACTCGGGGAAGCACAGGGAAGGCTCAGGGAGCACGGGACTCCTCCTGGGTGGGACCCTGGGCTCCCTGCCCAGCCGGGGAATGTCCCCCTGCAGGGAACCCCCACCTCGGGGCATTCCCAGCCTGCAGCTCGGCCCCTCGCAGCACTTGGCCGTCCCTTGGCTGGTTTTCCATCGCTGGGATGTGGGCCTGAAGCACGCCCACCTGGGGCTGGGGCAGTCTCTCCATCTCCCAGGAGCATTCCCCTGCAGCAGCAGCAGCAGCAGCAGCAGGAGAGGCGACGTCGGAGCCACACGAACACCCAGCAGCAGGCACTGGGCTGTCCTCAGCCAGGGCACTCGGTGGCAAAGGGCACAGGGGCCTGCAGGACTCGCCATGGATACCATGGAATGCTCAGCAGTGGCTCTGTGCACCCCACAGTTATAGGAACTCCACGTAGTTCTCCGGGATCAGTCCTGTCTTGCCGTTGAGGGTCCCCTCCAGCCAGCCGGGCTCCTGGGATGGGTGAACTGCAGAGAAAGGTCAGGCGACACCTTCAATTGGGGCTGATCCTCTAAGAAAGGGAGCTAACAGAGTTAAAGGTGATCCCCAAGGTCCCCTCTGAGCCAAGCCATCCCATGATTGTGTGAACACACCRAGGCAGCTGAAAGGGCTCTGTCCCTGCCTGCTCCCCSTGGGACTCCTKGGCCTTTCCTTCACCAAGGGGATCCCWCTGCAGCACCCACTGAGCTGCAGGCTCCACATTCTCCCTGGGGCTGCTGGGCTGAGGGGAGTGAAGTATTTGGGATAAAAACAGGGCCTCAAAACTTCCTCGGGGTTTGAGCTAAGATCCCTTGGAAGCTGGAGAGAAGGTGGTGAACTCCATCACATGGTAACTCTGCACATCCTGGCCTGGCCTGGGCCCAGGCTGGGAGGGAAACTGCATTAGGGAACAATCCCAGCGGGAAAGCAAACCCTGCAACCTGATTGTGTGCAACCAGAAACCTGATCAGTCCTCAAAAGCCTTTCTATATTCAATCAACTCCCAAAAATGTGCTGATTTTGCAGGAGCCAGGCCAGGGTTACGCCTGCAGGCTGAGGGATAACCCCCCCACGCACACCATAATGGTGGGAAGCTGGTGTTGCAGAGCTCCTGGAGCTCCCTGGGCTCCTGTGACTGCAGGTSTGGCCTCACTCCCTCTCTCCATGCCTGGGGTCACCAGGCACCAGCTCAACTGGAGCTCTCAGAGTGCCCCTACTGCCCCAAACCCCAGCTGCACCAAGCTGCTGCCTCACAGAAGCTCCAAGTCAAACCAGAACCTGGCTCCAAGTRTTGCCAAGATCCCTTTGCCTTTGCTGGGGTTTGCAAAGCCCCTTGGTCAAAGCAAGGCTCCCACCAAGCCAGGCTGGTTCTGCCTCACGTCCTGCAGCCAACGTGAGCCCAGGCTGTGCTGCTGAGGGACTGGAACATGCTGTGTACTTTTTCCCTTGAATAATCCAYTGATTTTTATCAGCAAACATAATGTATTTAATTCAAACTTGTTCCCCCCCTAGCTGCTCTGATTCCCACGGGCCCTCAGAGGGGAGACCATGTTTATTTATGAGATGACTATGGAGCTGCTTTGGAGAAGGACTGTCTCTAATTCACATTCTCCTCTTTGCATTCATTCTCCTCCCCTTTCTGCTGTMTTCGCCTCCATATCCCAGGGCAAAACCASTGCCTGTGGTAGCAGCTTCCCAAATGACAATGCTTAACATTTAAAAGCCAAGAATGACTTGGAAAGTAGTAAAAAGTCTTTGCTTTACACTGGGATTGTAACTAAACCAGAACTGCTCAGTTCCACGGGGCACAAACTCTTGGTGCAGGAAACACCAAACCTGTGCTCATTAGTGTGGCCTCTGAGTGAGCAAAGCCCACCGGCTCCAGCACTCACACCCAGAGGGAAAAAGCACACGTGGCCTCCCCATCTCCTGCACAAAACATTACAGCAACTACCCAGAGTATTTCTGGTGCTGATACCCAGAATCTAATCTCCCCTTCACCCTCTGGGAATGGCTCTGTGTATGGCAAACACCAGGGCAGGCACAGCTCACCAGGGCCTCCCTCACACCGAGGGGAGGGGTGTGGAGCCCACGGGGTCTGCACAGTCCCAGCAGGCTGCAGCTCCCCGTGGGGCTCAGGCTGGGCTGGGGGCACAGGCTGAGCTCAGGGCACAGGCTGAGCTTAGGGCACAGGCTGGGCTGGGGGCACAGGCTGAGCAGACCCCTGGGCAGACCCCTGGGCAGACCCCCCAGCCCTCACTCACCGTTGTCAAAGACGGTGCCAGCTGTGAAGGAGAGCTCGGAGTCGTGCTCGGCTTTGCAGGCGTAGAGCGCGCGGGCCTTGCGCAGGGGGGAGCTGCAAGAGAGGCCACGAGTGGGCACAGAGCCCCCCAGGCAGCACAGCCCTGCAGGGGCTGCTGGGGGCTGTGCTCTGCAGGGCTCCTGGCTGTGCTGCCCACGAGGGACACACCAGCTGAGGCTGAAGGCTCTCAGGGATGAGCCAGGTTTCACCACAACGCAAATCCCAGTCTGAGCCCAGCTGGACTGGAGCCCAGGCTGTGCCCACACAGCACCAGCCCAAGGCAGGGGTCCCCYAGAGCCTCCAGGCTGCAGCTGGAATGTTCTGTCTCTGAGGGGCCATCACTGACCAGAGGCTGGCACAGAGCAAAGGTGACCCACTGCCACCAGCCCCGCTCTGCCCAACCCATCCCAGGGCAGCTGCAACCACCAGGAGAATTTCACAAGGAAGAATTAGCACTTTTGGAAGGTTATTTCAAAACAGAAAGCCAAGCAGGTCCGTGAAGAATTTGCTGCACCTCTTTAGAGCCTGTAGGTGAAGGTAAAAAAGATTTAAGAGCCATTAGRTTTTGCTGGAAGTGCCAGTGTGCCCACGCTGCAGGGGAGGCAATTGGAGCAGGGAGAGCCAGGAATGGAGCAARCTGCTGGCAGAGAGGAAAATGAGGGATCTCAGAGCTCCTCAGGCACAGCACAGGCACACAGAGCTGTCCCTGCACCCATCCTTCCCAGCTCTGGGCTGGAGCAGGGCTGCTGGAAAGCTGGGACACTGCCAGGCTGCAGYGACAGTGSCAGTGCCACCYCAGCCTGGCCCTGGCCACTGGAGCAGCCAGCCACATCCAGCACTGCTGCTCAGCTGGGACACAGCCAAGGGAAGTGATGAAGTGCCCCCAGCAGCTGCTGGGGGAGGAACAGGTGTCACCATTTCAGATCGGTGGTTTTACCAATGTTTGTCTTTCTGAGGACCTGAAGTTCCTCGGAGGAGCCCAGGGAAGCAGCAACACTTCATGGCAGGAGCAGTTCCCTTCACTCCAAACTCCAAACTGTGCTGGAGTGCTGGGAATGGCTCTGGCTTTGCTGCAAAGAGAGCCCCAAAATGGAGATCTCTCCAAATTCCAGCTGCCTGACACGAGCAGCTCCCAAACACTTAAAAAGCAGGATGGGCAAACAATCCTCCCACTGCAGAGGGTCCTTCACTGCTGGGGAGGCACCGCTCACACTGAGTGCTTGGGACATCAGAGGAAAAACACAAGGTGTTTGCAGGCTCACAGTGCACTCAGGGCATGATGGCATCCCTGTGCCAAGGGCAGGGGACTTGCTCTGGTGCCAGGCACCCAGGGCACAGGGGGACCCATGGGGCTGGCACACAGGAGCTCCAGCAGCTGCTGGGAATCCTGCACTGCTTCATCTGCAGCTTCCAGGAACAATTTGCCCAAGGACCTTCAGCAGAGCAGCCTGTGCTACCCCATGTCCCTCACCCTCCTGGGRTCCCAGATGAGGCTGTGGCCAGAAAACCAGCGATGGCAGAGCTTTCCAAAGGCTCTTCACTCCTCACAGAACTTCTTACCTGTTGCAGAGCAGAGCAAAGCCAGAGCAGGGGCYGAGCTGAGCCCAGCAGTGACACCAAGCACAGCCTGAGCCAGGGCTGGGGAGTTCCAAGGGGCTCTCCTGGCCCAGGAGGGTTTGGAAGCTCCCCTCTCGCTGAGTGCAGACAGCTGTGCTGGGAGGGCTCGAGCAGGATGCCAAGGGAAAGGGAAGTGAAGTGGGGGGAAACCGGGGAAATCGAACAGAAAGAGGCAAAGCAACAGAAAGCCAAGCGAATTGTGCCACAGACCTGATGGGGGATGAGTCGCTGGACGTGGAGGAGGTGGGCATAGGGCTTGATGGCGCAGAGAACATGGGCCAGGACGGTGACAGGGGTGACGTTGGGCTTGCATTCTGAGGGCTGCAAGACATAACCAGAGACCTTATCAACGTGCAAGCACAGCAACAAACAGAGCCCAGAGACACGGAGACGACAGCCGGCGCCTTGGGAGCGCTCSCAGCGTGACACACAGCCACACAACAGAGTGCCAGGGCCTTGGGAAGTGTTTCAAGGCTGGAGCTGCGTTTGTCTGGGCAACGAGAGCTGGATCTTCCAGTTAACCCCCACTCCATTGCCCAGTGCATGACACCTGGCAGCCCAAGGTGTGCCAAGGGTCTGTGCTGGCCACTTACCTGCCTCGTGCTTCCCCCAGGGCTCCAGGAACAGCTGCTGGTACTCCTGGGTGTKAGTGATGCCTGTGAGCACCTCCACCCCCTCTGCCTGTCACTTGTGGCTCATGCATGCAGTGTATAAAAATGCCATTGATTTTGTTTTCCACGTTTTCCATCCCTTTTCCCCCTTGTGCTGATTCCTGAAGCCACAGCTGTCAGCTGGAGCTGAACTGAGTTACTGAACTGGTAATTGCACACAAAAGTTTTTGGGTCCTTCCAAACTGTTTGATTCAGGTCATTTTAAGGTTCACCAAAAAGCAATTATTGTACCGAAATACCAGTTTGATTCATTTACTGCTTCTCAGCTTAGCAATTCACTGCTATGCCCTATCCAATTCAGATTAGAAACTCCATCCCTGACAAAACACCAGAAATCCCTCTCCACACTGCAAATGCCTCTGTAAAAACAAGAAGTTTTGTAAAAGCATCAAGACTTACATTTTTTCCTTGAGAGAGGGGCAGTACCTCTGATCACACAGGTCTGTGATGAGGTGGGGACAGGGCACAGCCCCCAGCATGTCCCCACCCCTCAGCTGGGGCASAGGGAAGGGATTCAGGGAATGGTGGCTCCAGAAATGTGGAGAATCTCACCCCTACAGGAGATCASACCAACGTTTAACCTTCCCCAGTGTCCTCTGGCTGCCACCACGGGGGGATATTTATGACATGGATGCTTTCCCCTTGGAAATTGGACCATCTCTGCTCAAGGCCAAACTCTTGGCTTGACTCCTTGCAGAAGCTGTGTCACAGGATTCAACAGACACTGATTAATTCCCTCTGAAATTACAGGCAACACCTTTATTATGTCAGAAGATTACACACACAGAGAAATGGGATACAGCAGCGAGTGCAGCATGACTTCACCAGAGGCTGGAAATCAGGGAATGCTGTCAGGCAGGTTATCAACAAGATCCTCAAAATGTTCTGCTAATAATCCTCACTATTTAAAAACAATCCTTTAGTATTTCTATCATCAAAACTGTCCATCTTTTGAAAAATGAGTTTTCCTKAGTCTTTACCAAACCTGACAGCCACTGGTACTTACCAGATACTCCATCTATTCCCACMCCCAAACAGGAGCTGCTACCAAGTCACCAAGTCATCCCAAACTGCCAAAATGAACCCTTTAAGCACTTTCAAAGAGATGGCCTAGCAATTCCCTTCTCCAAGAGGAGCCTGGCCAAGGTGGGACTTGGAGGGGCGAGGAGCTGGTGACCAGCATGTGGCTGAGCCTGTCCTGCTGAGAGTGGCCACCAACACCCAAAGAGTGCAGCTCTCACTGCTCCTCAAGTCACTCTGCCATCACAGCAGTGAGCTCACTGCTCAGGACAGCAGGGAATGCAACCAGCAGGATTCTCAGAGTTACCAGGGAAAAAAGCCTGAAAGAACCACCCCTCAGGCCAGCCTCTGCCCAAGAAGTTAGCACTGATTTGGAGCAGCATTTTGGCGTCTTTGGATCCTTGGTGGTGTGACAGAAAAGGCTCTTGCAAATCCATGGAGAGAAGAGTTCACTGACACCAGTGTGTGCCTGGGGTGTGCACTGGGGTGTGCAGAGCACCCCGTGCCCAGCAGGTGCTCACAGAGGAGATGCACATGGTCCTACAGTGACTGAGCTGCTCTGCCAGGCTTTCCAGAACATTTCCTCAAGAGGAACCCCTGGAGCAGCACCTGAGCTGCTGCCCAGCACTGACAGGCCCTGGGCTGTGATGGCTGTGAAGGGTTCACCTCCCTCCCATGAMATACAGGTATTTATATTCAAGCTGCTGCTTGAGTATCACCTTCCTGAGCTTATGTGGCACCAGCCCCGAGTCCTGCCCCGCTGGAGATGTCAGTGCAGTGAGGAACGGGCTGTCCTGAGGTCTCTGGCGTTTTGGAAAAGTTTTCTTGTAGGATCCAGTTTCCTTTGTTTCTCACAAAAAGAGCAGAAGTGGTGAGAGGCTGGGGGCAAGTTCTGGCTGCTGCCTGCAGGCAGCAAGTGTCAGCTGGATGGTTTTTATTCCTTCTTCTTACTCRGGAGGGCTTTGCGAGGGGCTCTTCCTGTTGGGTGCACAGTGGAAACAAAACAGAGAGAATTGCTAAGAACCAAAACCATCAGAAGCAGAAAGCAAAGAAATGGCTCAAATGAGGGTCTTCCAAGGTGAGAATGGACCTTTCCTCAGCAGAAGCAGCTGGGGGAACTCCACGAGTCTGTAGCCCAAGGCATCCTGAGGCTCTTGCCCTTCTTGCTGCACCTCGGGAGCAGCGGCTGTGATCCTGCAGGGAGGGAGCACTGCTGGGCAGGGCAMGGAGGGCTCTGTGCCACAGCACCTGCAGGGGCACCTGCACCTTCCACTGCATGTGTCCCTCTGGCAATCCCACTCTTCCAGCAMGCACAGCACTTGGAAATGAATTTAGGAGCTAAATCCTCCTCCCTGCTCCCCGCGCCGGCCGTGCTCGCTGCCTTTCCCATGCAGATGTTTCCTTTGCTGCCCAAACATGTGAAAAACAAGCAGTAACTCTTGTTTCAAGACTCTGCTGGAGTTGCTGGAGCTAGAAAAAAAATTTTTTTGTGATCCCTTCTCCTGACCTGCCTGTTTCATTGCTGCTGCTCTGCCTCTGGCGCTCCTCACCCAGCTCAGGCCCTGCAGGCATGTGCAGCTCTCTCTCAGAGCCCCTCTCAGCAGGTCTCCAGACAACTTCTGCTGCTTTGTTCTCCTGGCCCAGAGGACATCGGTTCCACTTCAAACATGTTTACAACTTGTTTGTTTTTGTGGAACTCGGGGCTATTTCTGCCACAGAACATCTCACAGCTCTGGATGGGCAGAGCCCAGTGATGCATTCCAGCCCTTTCATGAAATCACCTCAAGAACAAACAACAATATTCCCGTTCTGACATGATCAGAACCTGACTGCAGTAAAACACATCAAGGACCACCCAGCCCTTTGCTCCCTGATCTATTCCTAGCTGCAGAACATACGGTTCTTCTCAAAGGTAACAAGAAAAAAGAAAATTACAGCTTTATGTAATGCCAGGGCACTTCAGCTCTGCTGAAACAAGGACAAGACTGCAGCTCACCATCAGCCATGGCTCTGYTGCCTAAATGAAATGGGAGGCAGCCTGGGTTTGGGAAGCTCATGGAGCTCAAGCAGGTCCTAGCAAAGCTTGCAGGGATGGATGGGCTSGAGGAAGCAGCTCCTGGGCACTGGCAGCACCACCCCAGACCTGACCAACAGCTCACAGGGCTCCAGTCTGCAGGGCTCTTCCAGTGCTTGGTATATAATGCAAGAAAAATGATGTTAAACTCTCTGCAGTGTTAGTCTCTCAGGAGTAATGCTGCTGCATGCTCGTTTGTGCAGAAAAAAATGACACATTAAAGAAATAAGCAGCTGAAATGGTCTGTGGTCAGCATCACTCTGCCAAACTGGTCCAAAAACAATCTCAAATTCTTCAGTACAGACCTTCCCCACATCTCCATTTACCAGCTCCTCATCTCCATCAGCACAGATTTCAGGATCTTCTCTCCAGCAACACGAACGTGTCCCTCTGTGATCCTGATGACACCCAGCACATGGCTTTGTCTTGTCACTTGGCTGCTTGGCTGATTTCCCACGTGTGGGAATATTTCCCTGCTTTAGTCATTTCATAAGCCATCTAAAAGCTTTTCCACTTGAACAAGAGAGAGAGCCCAGGCCGAGCAGKGGCTCAGGGGAGGAGAGCAGGAGCAGCTGTCCCACATTCCCATTCCAAGCGCAGACGGATGATGCTCCATGGTGCAGAGGGAGGAGATGACAGGGCTGCTTTGGTACAGAGTCCTGGCACGGAGCTCAGAGCTGCTGCTAGTGCTGGAGAGATGAGGGAGTGAGCAGAGAGTCAGCAATGGGGGAGWTCTCAGCATGAGCAAGCCCTGCAGRCACTGCAGGAAGGAAGCTGCAGCACCAGCACAGGTGTCACCCACCAGGTGAGCCCCAGGTGTGACATCCTACCAGGGAACAGCATCTCAGTAACAGCTGCACAGTTTGTTTARAACAGGGAATCACCAGTATCACCAGCAAGCTGCAGACCCACCAGTGCCTGCTCTCACATGGTCCCAGCACTGGGACAGGCAGGGGAGGTGGGGCAGGGAATGGAGACAGCCACGGGTCCACATGAACCAGCCTGGACAGGACACAGAGTCACAGAATGGCCTGGGCCTGGAAGGGACCTTAAAACCCATCCATGCCACCCCTGCCATGGGCAGGGACACCTTCCACTGTCCCASGGTGCTCCAAGCCCCATCCTTGGGCACTGCCAGGGATCCAGGGGCAGCCCCAGCTGCTCTGGGCACGCTGTGCCAAGCCCTCCCCACCCTCACAGGGAACAATTCCCAATATTTCACTCCAACTTTTGCTCAGCAGCTGCATTTTCTGCTCCATCAATACCCCCCTCCCTGTTCCTGCCTGCCCAAAAGGCTCTCAGCAGAGTCAGAACCAGGCTGGAGGGTTTCATGTAGAACTGAGTGCTTTCAAACTGTGTTAAAGCCCTGAATTATTAATAGAAAAGTTGTAATGTGGCAGCAGGGAGCCAAACTGGCAGTTTAGGAGGGAAGTGTTGGTAAATCAGGAGCCAGTGCCTTAGTCATGGCTTCTCCATCGTGCCACAGCTTCTAACATGAGATAATGCTGCAAGGCTGGGTGCATTAGTCACCAACTAATTCTGTTTGCAATTAAGCAGAACTCAACAGCCCTCCAGAAATCTCACTCCTCTCTGGCATCCAATGCACTGCTACCATCCATCCCCCTGACAAGCAAACTCTCCCATCTGCCACCCCAACAACCATATGGGATCCTTGGAAAACGRAGGAAATTAAAGTCCCAGTGGGATCACAGCTCCCAGCTCAGCTGTGGGGAGGGGGTTGGGAGGATCAAATATTTGAGCTAAACACATCCTGAGCCCCGGGCAGAGCTGCAGAGCTGCCTCTGCCAGGCACAGGCAGCCAAAGCTGAGCTGTGAGGCTGAGGGTGAGCTCCTTTGGGGAGCTGGCAGCTGCAAGGGGCTGAGGGACACAGAGGGACCCTGTCCTTGCTGCCTGCCACCARCACCTGCCCCGGGGCAGCACAGCCCTGACCCCTGCCCAAGGCTGGGGAGGGTCCAGCCCTGCAGCAGCCACCCCAGGAGCCTGGCTTTGGGTACAGTGTGAGGGCATTTGGTCCTGATTTCCCCTTCTGGGGCTGGCAGAGCTGCTGTGCTGCAGGGAGCCACGAGGGATGCCCAGGGAAGGCAGAGGGGGATCTGCCTGCCCTGCCCCACTCACTGCCAGGGGAAGAACAGTGCCCTGCCACCACCCAAGGGATGGCAGCAGCAACTCCCCCACTGTCAGCTCTCCAAAGGGAGAGAGAGGTGCCTTTCACTTCTGAAGCAATTTCTGGGAACGACCAAAACAGTTAAAAAAAGTCATTCCTGGCTAAGGAATATTCCCCACAAAACTCGATAGGAGGCCACTTCCAGGCTCAGATCCCAACAGAAAACAGTYTCTTTGAGCCTCACCAGCACCACGGGCTCCAGCTCTCACTTTYTGGCTTGTAAATCTCCTCCCTGCAGCACGGGGAGCCAACACTGCCCACAGAGCGAAAAACAATGGGGATTTCTTGGGCCTGACAAGGTGATTTAGGAATAATGGACGAGTAATGTCACTGCATAATAATTTTCTGGGTTTCCCTGATTTCGTTTTGTCCAGCAGGGCTGGTGCTGCTTTGCCCTGCAGCATTCTGCACACACCAGTTCTGAGAGCTGATCAGAGCATTTCACTGCAAACCCCCAAGACCACAACACTGAACCAACCCAACTCAATCATGTTTATCAAAAGAAGCACCATGTTAGTTCTGCTCCTTCTTTTTTCATCTTTTTTTTTCCACTTAAAACCACCGAGCTTTGCAGCAGCATTTTTGCCTCAGCAGCTCCAACCAGCAGAGCTCTCCTCCCCCAGGCACGCAGCCCCTCCCCAGCAGCCCAGCTGGGAGGTCTGAGCACCACAACCCTCCCAGTTCACTGGCCCAGCCTCAATTTCTCTCCCTGCCATCAAGCTRGACATGCAACCTTGGAGAACCCTTCCCAGTAATCAAATACAGCAAAGATTAATACATTCAATTCACTTTTTTTTAGGCTGGGTATTTTTCCACTTCTTATTCCTTGTGCTTCCCCAAACCTCCCTGTGCTGCACCCACTGCTGTGCTGTCCACCCAGCACTTCCAAGCCAACCTCCTGCTCCAGCAGGGGCTGGAAGGGACCTGAAAGCTCATCCAGTGCCACCCCTGCCATGGCAGGGACACCTTCCACTGTCCCAGGCTGCTCCAAACCCATCCAGCCTGGCCTTGGGCACTGCCAGGGATCCAGGGGCAGCCCCAGCTGCTCTGGGCACCTGTGCCAGGGCCTCACCATCCATTCAGGGAAGGATTCCTTCCCAATATAATAATAATATAATAATATAATAATAACCCTACCCTCTGGCAGTGGGAGCCATTCCCATGGTCACTCCAGACCCTTCTCCAAAGTCCTTCCCCAATTCTCCTTTAGGTTCTGGAAGGGGCTCTGAGCTCTCCCCGAGCCTYCTCCTCTCCAGGTGAGCAGCCCCAGCTCTCCCATCCTGGCTCCAGCCCTCGGAGCACGTTTGTGACAGAAGAAGGGGATAAACCTCCCCTGCTCTCGGGTTCCCCAGGGTGTGTGAGCCCTGGGCACTGTCTGGAGCAGGGAGCCATTCCCATCCCTCACCTCCCTTCCCTGTCCCCATTCCCTCCCTGAGCTCGGCACAGGCTGAAGGCAGAGGGATGTTCCTCAGCCCCACAGGTGACATGGCCACGCTTTTCCAGGCGCTGCTGGCAGACAGCACCAGAGGATGGATCAGTGCTCCTCTGTCCCTGCGCAGTGCCCAGCCAGGACAGCTCCCCTGCAGGATCCCTCTGTGCCAGCCCCSGGGCACAGTGCCAGCGTGTGGGCCTGGTGACAATGTCCCAGCTTAGCACTGCCCTGTCACCGGTGTCTGCACAGCGCCCGCGGCGTTGGGTTACCCCCAGGTGAGGGGGGAGCGCTGCCCGCACAGCCCCGGCTCATTGAGGACATTAATTAGGCGCGAGGATCTCCTTTCAGAGGAGACACGATGTCTTTGTGAGCCGGCAGCCCTGTCCTGCYGGCTTCCCTCGGGGGGAACTGTCAGCCCTCTGCTGGAAATGGGATCCTGCGGGAGGGGGGTCCCCATCCGAATCCCGCTCACGTCCCCTCCCTGCCCCGGCTCCTTCCTGCGGGGCCAGGGGCAGCTCCGGGAGCTTCCAGCATCCCAGGGCTGTGTGCTGTGCCCGGAGCCCGGCACTGCCCCAAAAACACCCCCGGAGCTGTCAAAAAAGGCTTTCACAAGGGACAGTCTGGGCTTCGTCCCTGGGTTTGAATTTGATCTCCCTGCAAAAAAAACAGAAGAACCAAAGAATGCACTCGGCCGGTTCTCTGCCGTATTTCATGGGAGGTGACATTTATAGGTGGCAGGAAGACCTAATGTACCATCATTCTGCTTCCAGCAGGCTCAATGAGAGGTTTGGCTGGGCTCACACTTGAGAGTGTGCCCAAAGGAAACTCGGACACCGCCTGAGAGAGGGGCTGGGAGCAGAGCTGGACGCGGGGGCTGAGCAGGCACAACACCCCAGGACCCCAAAATCAAAGGGGGCAAGGCAGGCAGGGAAGCAGAAAGAGGAAAAGAGAGGCCTGGCCAGCAGGATGCTGATCCTGAGCTCCACAGRGCAGCTCAGCACACACAGTGCCTGTGACTGCCCCGGGGAAGGCTTTGGTGGAGCAGCTCTGATGCCTGCATCCATCCCCCCACGGTGACTGGCATGGATTTCAAATCCTGCTCTATTTGAAAGTAAAATTTCCATTAGCCAATATTTGTCTGAGGCAGTTTCTTTGAAGAAGATGCTGCTCTGCAGCGATCTCCACACTAATTACAGGAATTAGGAAAGCAATGGAGTGCAAGATCCCTTTTTTTCCCGAGGCTTTCCAGAAAGCCGCCTCTTAAGCATCAAGTGCCGCCRAAGTTTAAGGTGCTTTTTTAGAACTCTTGCAAGGAAATCTAAATTAATTCAGCTTGTGGAAAGCACCCTTAGATGTTCCCCTTGGAACATCACCCAAGTAGAACAGCGCTCTTCAAAGGCAGCAACATCTGAGGAGTCTCAGATGGGRAACATCTGAGGGGCAGCACTGGGGAAAGCTGTGGATGGTGGGAGTCAGGCTGCAGGAGCCCCTGAAGAGGCTGTCTGTCCATCTGTCTGTCCATCTGTCCCCCTGCAGCCACCCACACCCCCCTGAGACACACAGCAGACCCCAGAGGAGCAGAGCCATGGGCGGGCAGAGGACTCAGAGCCACCCCCAGAGYGATGGGTGCCTGCTCCTGCTCCCAGCCTGACAAAACACCTTTGTCTGAATGGGTGAGCTGGGAGAAAATATTTTGATATATGGCCACTGGGTCACATGGGGMTGGCCACAGGGCTGGAGGCTTGTTTTATGAGAGTATTTGGCTTCATCYTCAAGTTCAATTTGTGGAAAGTTTCTAGACCAAGAGCTGAGTGAAAAGAGAAGGAGCTGRAGCTTTGCACAGTTGTTGTGCCAAACTCCATGGAAAGCCCACACAGCAGCAAAACACATCCCACCTTTTCCCCCTGCGAGCCCAGAGCAGCACACAGACACACTGGGACAGGCAGGATCCCACTCCTGGGATCTGCTTCTCTTGCCCAAACAGCCTGAAACATCCCCCCTCCAATGGAAATTTGTCACCTCCCCCTGCCCTCCCCAAGCCAACCCCTGCTCCTGCAGCCCACAGGCACAGTTCTTTTCCACACAYCTCAAAATACCTCATGGAAGGACAGAGATGCTTAGAAAATAAATCCTGGATTGCTTAAGCACAAGGGAAAGAATTCATTGAATCATTAAGGTTGGAAAGTTCAACCTTCTATATGAAATCTGTACATATACATGTATATATACACAGATTTAAATTTAAAGATTATATGGCCATCAGCAACTAAGCCTCAAGTATATTTATCTGTGGAGYCTACTGAGTTTGCTGCCTGTGTTTTCCATGAGCCAGGTTTAAGGATGCTTGCCAGAGCCCTGAATCACTCTGGTTTATGGAGCTTTCTCACCACAGGCATGATCTAGGACTCCCAGGCTAAAACTGCTCTAAAAGAAACAAACACACAGACACCCTCACAACAGTCTGCA
>CADDXX010000254.1:436175-456901 GCA_902810485.1 Alauda arvensis | reverse complement strand
TAGGCCAAGCAGCAGACTGGGAATTTTAGGAGCTTTTCTCAAGTAAGAGGACTGGGAGATAGGCGGGTTCTGTTCTGACCTGGCAGCGATCTCTGCTCCTCCTGAGCACAAACCAACCCCATCTGAGGCACAGRAGATGCAAACCCTGAGCAGCCACATGAGGTATTGAGGGGAGATGCAGTAATTGAGTACCCTGGCCCTGCCTGGAAAGCAACACTTCAAGCAACAAAAGCCTGGTTGGGTACCCAGGGCTGGGGACCACCCAGGGCACAGCTCCAGCCATCCCACTCTGCTGGAACCACACACCCTGGGTGCCAAACCTCCTGTCCCAGCCTCGACCACAGCTGGGAACTGCTCTGCTCCTCTTAAAAAGCAATTTAGATAAGGCTGCTCTGATTACAAGATTTTTACCTAATCCCCCAAAAATGCCATTTATTGTTTGGCAGCCCCAAGATCCGCCCCTTGGGGCTGGCCTTGGCAATCCAAGCCCAGATGAGGCAGAAGAGCAGAGTTTTGGGGTCTGGGCTGAGCTCTGATGGAGGGAGATGCTTCCCCCCAGCCCCAGTCTCCAGCTGGGGCTCCCTGCAGTCCCCCAAGGGTGCCCAGCACACTCAGGGTGCTCGGGGGTCAATCCCCCCAAGGAAGGGCAGCAGAGGACACAGCAGCAGAGGAGGGTCCCCAGGGAGCCCCAGCCCTGCTCTGCTGGCCCCAGCACGCCTCTCCCAGCTCTTGGCTTGCTCTGGAGCAGGGGTGGCTCCCGGCCAGGCGGCCACAATGCAGTGGAAGGAAGAAGAAACAGCTTTGTTTTGCCCAAAGCCTCGCAATTAATCAAGTTCCTATTTCCTCACAGCTCCACGCTCCCCACCCCAAAGGCAGCTCCCAGCCATGGCAGAGCCCCTGCACCCAGCACAGGCTTTGCTCTGCAGTTCCCTGAGAACAGAGAGCCAGGAAAGGAAATTAAAGTGAAATAGAAACCTCTTTGCTACGGTGAGAACCACTCAGGGCCCTCGGAGTCCAGTGCAAGATGGGAGCCTCTGGAGCAGGCTGGAACCCATCCCTGCCAGCACCACCCCTGGGAGCCCTCCTGGGCACCAGCYCTCCCACCCAGGAGCAACACATGCAACTCCAGGGCCATCTAGGATGGAAATGACCTCCAAGAGCATCAAGTCCAAGCTGTGCCTGATCCCCACCTCGTGCACTGAGTGCCACATCCAGGGATTGGGACTCCAAACCTCCCTGGGCAGCCCCTTCCATGGAGAAATCCCTCCTGATTTGGAGCCCTCTGAGCACAAGCCACTGTTTTTATAGTGACACACAGCAAAACAAAACACCAGTGCATTTTCCTGGCCTTTTTCCAAATGAAAGTGGGGCTGAATGTCAGGGTGGGAGGAGGGTGGGTGAGAATCCAGGCTCCTCAGGGACAGCAGCACTTGATTTATGAGCAAATTTCTTAAACAGAAGTCCCAGAGATGCCRTTTGTGAGGGCCATTCCCAAAGTGGCTGCCGGGAAGGCAGGATGAGGGTGGGACCTGCTCCTGTGCCTCTGCACCTCTAATTGCCATTATTCTTCAGGAACATAAACAACAGGAGCCAGCGAGCAGAGAGCCATGAAAGCTCAGCAGAACGAGGGCCTGGGAGCACAGGGAGAGGAACTGCAGGTCAGGCAGGCCAAGGACTCATTTCTGGCTCAGCACAGCCCCTCTGGATGAGGACAGATGGGCAGGCACAGCACAGCAGGCACAGCCTGGCCTCTCCTGCAGCTCTGTCCAGGAGAGGAACCAGCACCATTTAAAGGTCTGTCTGCTTCACCTCCTGTGCTTTTGCTTTCATGTGTCCCAGCTGAGAATTACATTTTTTCCAAAAGAAATCCCACCCTCTCCTGTCTGATCCACTGCCCCATCCCTGGAAGTGCCCAAGGCCAGGCTGGGCAGGGCTTGGAGCAACCTGGGACAGTCCCTGCCCATGGGATGGAGGAGCTTGAAGGTCATTCCAAACCAAAGCAGCTGGTGGTTCCATGGCTCTGGGATGCTGCCCTTGGATTTGGGGTGGTGAGGGCCTTCAGAGCAGAGCACAGGAACAGAGCAGTGGSAGGAAGGTGCAGCATCACCCCAGTCCCACAGCTCTGGTGTGCTGTCCCCTGTGCCCCCGCCCCACAGATCCCTCCCAAACACTTGGGGAAGTCCCTGATGGAGACAGGGAATTTGAAATTTCTTTCATTTTCAGGCATGGAAAGAGAAATGTTCAGTTTTGACTGGGATGCCTAATGAAGATTTATTTATGTGGGAATAACCACTCTTAGAGTATCTGGGTTATTTTTTCATGACCACCAGACCTTAGATCTGCTCCTCATTTCTTTCCATACCCACAGAGGGCAAGAAATAGCCATACTTGGTCAGTGAGAAAATGAAATTAAGTGCAAATAGACATGTACTGACTAAATCTGAGTTTCCCAAGGTTATTATTTCCCTAAATGCCAAGTCCCTGGGGTGAAGGAGGGGCAGCATCAGCCTGGGCCARGGCTGGCAGTGTTGGGGCTCAGCCTGGCCCCATCCACCAGTGCCCTGGGCCTGAGGGTGAGGATGGGCACTGGGAACACTGGCAGGCCTGGAGGCACGGATGAGCACAGGAAGGGAGTTAAACTGGCTGTATCTCCTTGGCTGGAAGCACCCCTGACACAGGCAGGGACACCTTCCACCATCCCAGGCTGCTCCAAGCCCTGTCCAGCCTGGCCTTGGAAAATCCCAGGGATGAGGGAGCCCAGCTGCTCTGGGCACCCTGTGCCAGGGCCTGCCCACCCTGACAGGGAACAATTCCTGCCCAAAATCCCATCCAGCCCTCCCCTATCAGTGTGAAGCCATTCCCTTGTCCTTCCCTGCCTCAGCTGCAGAACACATCTCTGCTGGAAACACACTGCTGTCTGCTTCATGCTCCTCTAAGGAAGATGCTTTCTGCAGGGCAGGACAAAGACACCCAACAGGATGCACAAACCTGCTGGGACACAGAAACCTGCTGGGACACAGAAAGCCAGCCCAGCTTTGGACACAAATCCCTGCCCAGGGTTTGGTGGCCCCGGTGCCCAGGCAGCCACAGTGACAGCTGCTGGCATGGGACAGCAGTCCTGCTGACTCACCCAGTACAGCTCCTGCCCAGAGCAGTTTTTCCATAAAAATAAACCCAGCCCCAATAAATAAATGCATTCCCATCGTAAAAGCCCCATTGGTGGCTGGGAAGGAAGAGCCTGAGCCTTGCAGCAGAACAATTTCCCTCTGCATTGGGAAAGCACATCAGGAGGAGCCCATGTCCCTGGGGAGGGGGACAGGGGCACCAGCACCACGGTGAGGGAGCCCAGCCCAGCACAGCCCCTGCTGCAGCAGAGGCTGGGAAGATGTGACACTCACTCATGAGGGGATTTAGGAACTGGCACAGCTCCTGGCACAGCAGACCTGGGGGACACACGAGCATTTAGCAGGGAGCCAAGGGCTTTTGTAAACAGAAGCTCAAACAAACATCTCTCATTTCACAGATGGTGCTCACCATTTGCAGCTGGCACATTTAAAGGCCACCTTGGACACATKGGTGCTCAGGGCTGCAAATGGGACACAGGAAACACCCCAGGCCTTCAGGCCTCAGCATTTGCACTCCAAGGAGCCTCCCTCTGCAACCCACAGGAGTTATTCCCACAGGACTCCTTAGCAGAATGAAGAACATCAGAATGGCCCAACTCCTCTCCCTGCAGCTTCCCAGTTTGGGCCAGCACAGGCTCCCAGCACAGCAGCCCATGGGGGCTGCCAGGAGACAGCCCCTCCTGAACAGCCCTGGCCCACAGCTAAAAATTACAGAAAATGGTGAATAACACAAGAATAAAAACCCCAAACTCCTGGAGCAGAGCTCAAGGATGGGTGTCACAGGACCAGCAGAGGATCTGGCAGTGTTCGAAGGAGCACAAACCCCGAGGCTCCTCCAGASCCTCCCCATGGCCACAGATGCTGAGAATCCCTGGTGATTCCAGGGGAGCACCAGAGCCCCTGGCACAGCAGCACAGCTGCCCCAGCCCGGGGCAGAGTGCCCAAGGCTGCCTGCAGAGCCCACATTTCTCAGCTGCCTGGACAAACAGAAGTGCCTTTATGGAGACACGATTTGGGGACGGAGCGGCCGGACACTGGCACCATTCACACACCCTGCCCCTGCCCAGCCTCAGSCACAGGGCAGGGCTGGGGACAGACCCACTGCTGGCTGCCCTCCTCACCCTCCTCATCCTCACCACTGCAAACCCTCCGAGGGCAGAGCCCTCAAAAAACACAGGCACAGCCCCTGCTCCTGGGCAAGCAGGGGGAGTGACATCCACACACACTCACAATAAAAACCAGTTAGATGCTTCATTTCTCACTGAAGACATTTGATTTAAATATTTGGGGTCACAGAGAATATGTACCCTGTGGTATTAGCCCCCTTAGGACCCATATTTCAACCTTTAGCTCAACACAGACCAAAACCCTGTAAGTTCCTGCACGTGCAGAGATCASCTCATAATCACTGAACCTGTGGAAAAGCCCCAAATGGCACCAGCTCTGCCAGAGCCACGRGCTGCCAGGGCTGTGCTTCACCTCACAGGACTAAAGGCTCTGGAACTGGCACAGGCACCTGGTTCAGTGCCAGGCTGCTCACCTAATCCCCTGGGAACAGCACGGTGCCTCCGCTCCCCTGAGCCTCACACAGCTCCAACTGAGTTATCCTGCTCAATTCCTGGTAACTTCTGCTAGGAAAGGAATTATTAGGAAAAGGCAACTCTTGGAATCTGAAAAACTGAATTTGGCAACCAATCCTTGTAAGGTCCCAGCAAGACCCAGGCTCACAAACCTCATTCTGTGATAAGACACACCATTTTTTTTCCCCTTTAAAGGACAAACTAAAGCCATCCTGTTGGGGGGGAATGGGATGTGACTGATTCCAGAKCTTCAACCAGGCATGAGAGAGAGAGAGAAGCATCTTTACTCTGTATGTACCAAAGCACAGCSTTGATTTGGAGGTGTCCTACCTTTGGGTGGTCTGTGCTGCCCCCATGGCTCTGCCTCTGGGGGAGGATCCCCATGGAGCAGGCACGGCACAGGAGAGGAGAGGAGGCCCCTGGGGGCTGCTGCAGCTCAGGCTTTAGTGGCAGGAGCAGGATGATGGAAGCAGAGCAGATGGTGGAGCTGGATGAAGCCTGTGTCTGTCCCACACTCACCTTTCCTGCCTGGAGAGCCATCCTGAACGCTGGAGGGAGAGCTCAAACCCAAACCCAACCTGGCCAAGGCAGCAGTGTCACCTGTGCCAGCCATGCTGAGCCCCCCTGGCACCCAGCTGCCCCCAGGCAGGGCCCTGCCTGCCCCCAGGGCACGGGGGCTGCTCTGGCTGAGCGGCAATGGCAGTGCCAGGGGCAGTGCCAGGGGCAGTGCCAGGGTGGGAAGGACGGGGGGTCCCTGCTCGGGGGTGCCCATGAGGGGAGCAGCATTCCCACCGCCCATCCCAGGGATGTGCAGGGCGTGCCCTTCATCTCCTGCAGATCTGAGCACATCTTCACATGCTGGGGACGGGAGGGGAGGGGAGGGGAGGGGAGGGCAGCTTGTGTGGGAAAATGCTGCGGGGCCCAGCAGGAAGGAAATTCCCCCAGCGGAGCCGGCACCGCGCGAGGGCTCCAGAGCGGCAACTTCAGGGGCTGCACAAAGAACGAGCCCTCCCCAGGGAGGCAGTGCTAAGGTCACTGCTTTTTCCCTTGAACTTTCCAGATGAAGGAAGCAATAGCAGAAGCGACAGCACAGATTTGGCCCGAGATCAACTGTACTGACAACAGTCACAGGATTGAGCTCAGAAGAAAAGTCCTTTGTGTGTGCTGGAGTTATCAGCAGATGGGCTGGGCAGCACTGGGCAGTTCTGCTCAGAAATATGGGCAAAACCAGCAGAGCTGGGACCCACGGCAGATGAAGCCCACAGTAACTCATGCCACTGCTTAGACCGAGTTAAAAACGGAGGGCAAACGTTTGGTGCCCATTAAAAATTAAAATGTTAAATTGTATTGTTCAGCAAACTGCTGAGGTTGAGAATAAGGAACAACTCTGATTAAAGATTAAGGATGGAGAGTCGATAAAACACTAATTACCATTGTACTTACAGGGAATTTGGCCTGTTGGGCTTAATTACTTCTAGTTCAAGATCACTCGAGTTGAGGCTGGGCTGGGGAGCGCTGTTGGAGTTGAGGAAGCTGTTTACATTTGAAGAGATGACAGATTCCAGGCTGGAGTTGAGGATGCTGTTCCTGTTCTCCTCTAAAAGACACCAAAACCCAAGAATCATCAGCTGCCACTGCAGCCAGAGTGAAGAGCAAATGGCTGTGGAGGCATGGAGCATTCCCAGGAAAGCCAGTGCAAGCAGGGACATCTCCCCAGAGCTCAGACATTACACATTAAACCACAAGAAATAGCAGGTACTCTTTGGCTCTTCTGGGTTTAAGCTACATTTAAATGAACACCATTTTTAGTAGGAAAATACACATTTTTCTTAAGGTATTAATATTTTACATTCCTGAAGGCGCCCAAAACGCCACAACCTGAAAGGAACTGAAATGTAAGCAAAGTACAGGAATGGATTTGTGTGACTGAAATCAGCTCCCAAGGGACAGAGTGTTTGGGTGACAGAGTAGGACAACACCTCAGATCAGGAACAGGGCAGATCACCCAGATAAAGTTGCTTCAGTCTCGTATTTGACACCAACTACTGTTCCTCCTTCCCAGTCAGCTCTGAAGGGGGAACAGGATGGGTCTCTGCTCCATTTTGGCTCAGCTCTTCTGACATGCAGAGCAGAAGYTTTCCTTTGGATGTGATCCAGAACAGGATGCCCCAGTGCTGGGGGAGTGCTGCCACTGCTCTGCTGACAGTGCAGGGCTCCCCAGAGATTCCCCTTTCCCCCATCACATCTGCTGAGGGATGTCCCTGCTGTTTGTGTACCTTCAGCAGTGAGCACTGGCAGTGTTGTGCATCTCACAGAGCCACCCCAGCACGGGCCCTCTGCTCAGGGTCACCAAAAATCCCATTAACTCACTTCCAGGAGATGCCCTGGCCATTGGAGCAGTAATTGCAGTTGTGAGAAGCAATTAGCAACACTGAAGGCATGAGAGCAGCCCCRGGCAGAGACTGGCTGCTTCTGGGGTGCTGCTTTCCTGAAAGACAGGCACCAGCTGGAAAACACAGTCCTACTTCAAGGATACTTCTTTCCAAAATCATTTTTCCAGTGCACAATAACATGGTCAAACTACAACCCAAAAGCATGCCGTGGTAGGGAATCCTTGCTCTCAATCCCTTTAAATTCCACCTCTTTTTGAGTGAGGACAATGTCCAATATTAATTTGTATCCTGTGCACGTATAAAGGGGGGTAAAAGAGTGCAAGAGGAACTCCTGGGTTGTGTGAAAGGTTAATCCTGAGCACACAGCAGAAAGGAACTGCCTGTGAGGAGGGCTCTCTTGGGGAGTTGGGGCAGCTCTGCCACCACTCCAAAGGGAAATTCCCCATCAGCCAAAGGACTGGGCTGCCCAGAGCAGAGTCCAAGGCTCCTTGTCCTGCTCCCTCTCTGGAGCTGCATTTCCCAGGCACCTGGACAGAATCAGCACCTGTGGGGCAGCAGGACAGGGCTTGGTGTAGCTCAGGTTGAGCTTATCTGGCAGAGATGAGTCAGGATGTGTGATGGTGACACACGTCAACAGGCTCCTGAAACTGGATTTCATTAATCTCCATCTGCAGTGAGCCACCTTGGGAACAAGCAGCACACACATTTCTCTGTCCCCAGCTCTGAGAAAGTTGAAGCCTCAGGGCTCAGAGGGCACCAGCACCTTGTGACAAAAATGATCCATGCAGAAGAGAAAGAGGGAAAAGTGAGGAAAAGCAGAGCCCTGACCTCCACAAACACTGACAGGCAGATGTGATAGCCAGCAGATAAAAAAAGAAAGAAATTCAGCTGTCTAAGGACCTAAAAACCACAAATCCCTCTGGTTTTGCATCTGCCAGAGCAGGTTTCAGGCAGCCCATGAGAGGCCACCTGAGCACAGCTGGCCAAGGCCAGGGACTGCCCTGAGGAGCTGACCTGAGCCCCCAAGTGTGGACTGACACCAGATTATTATTTACAAACATCTTCTGCCCAAGGCTGGAGGCTGGGAATAAGCTCCCTAAGCTTGGCAGCTCAGGGTGGATTGTGCCTCTAATCTCCACAGCAGCCACGCCAGGAGAGCTCAGCCAGCCACAGAGCTGACTCAGGGGGAAGGGRGAGGAATGGCAGGATCTGAAACTCCTGCTTCATTTTATTTCCTCCTTTTTTAAAAGGCTGAAACTGTACTTGGCTTCATGTTTTTGAAAGCTCATGTGAAGGGTTCTTTGCTGGAAGATTTGATTTGGTCTCACAGCTACCAGAGCTGCCCATCAGCTCAAGAGCATTTCCAGCATGCAGAGAAAAGAAGAGTCTTTCACCCCTGGCCCAAACTTCATTTCTGTAGTGGGAATTGAGGCAGGCAGAGCCCCTGGAGCCTCAGCAGAGCCTCTGTCACAGGAACACCGTGCTGGGGCAGGGCTCTGCCTGAAAACTGATCCAGGGCACTTTGGTGACAGTGACCCCAGGGACCAGGGAGGGGATGACAAAAGAACTGATAAGGAACAGAATGGTGTTTGCTGTGTTGCTGACACTTGTGTCACAAGAGCAAACACTCCCCGGGTCAGATGTGGATAAAAATGTAAATGTTTAACAACAAAATAATCACTATRATCACAGATTAATCACTATTATCTGATCTGCTCCCTGTGTGTTGAACATGATAATTTTTGACTTAGTCACAGCTTGATGGGATGAATGCTAATGAAAGTCTTAGGAATATACTGGACTTTGTTGAACAGATTTCAAGTGATGGAAAATCCACCATCCCAATCCACTTCTTTTCATGTCAAACTGYTCCCARTCTTAAAAAATGTGCACCCTGCTCCCACTTAGAAYATTTCTAGCTTCAATTTCAACTTCCAATTTCTGTGATGCTCAACTGGGCTTGAGCTGCTGACTAAGCCCTTRTGCTTCACCCTATCTCAAGAGCCTTGGTCWATCTCCAGACCAGTAAGAAAATAARKGAAGAAGAAAAGGAGAATATTACATATTTCTTGTGATGTGCAGCAGGGAAGGCAAATAAAACAGCAGTGGCTTCCCAAAGAGGCAGGAGGTCAYAGACTGTCAGGAGGAAAAACAAGGAAATGTTGCTTCACATGGGAATAAATAAGTGCAGAAATGAAGAAATGAGCTCAGTTCCTCTCSCAGGCACGGGGAGGATGGCATACAGAGATCCTGGAGGCTGACAAGCCACTGCTTACTTAGCAGCAAATAAATTACTGGGCTGAAAGTTTTCAGAAGCAGGGTTTGGTATCTGAGGCGTCAGCGAGAGTCTCCCACACCGTCTGCAGAGCACGCTCAGGGGCCAGCACTGCTTCCTCAAACCCACACAGAGCCTGCCCACACCTCCGACTGGAGACTGCCTGGCATTACCAGCAACTTCATCAGACAAACCCACTCGTTCTGAGAGGCAGCAAAGCCCACAGCGACCACTGTGTGCACCCCAGCCCTCCCCTGCTCCACTTGTGCCTGTCCTGCTCACCAGGACACCCTCCTGCCTTTTTACCAAACTGGGAGAGCTCCCTGTGTGCAGCTGGCTGGCTCCAGGAGCACATGGGCAGGAAGACCCAGGGAGCTGGAATTGGGTTCACCCTGTAACATGAAACAACAGCCTGAGCAGACACATTGCTGCCACCCCAGGAGCGGGGCTGGGGCCTTGGCTCCTTCACCCAAATATCTGCAGCATCAATTAGCGACAGAAATGGAAAGATGAGCCCCAACATTTCTGAACTGCCACGGTACATAATCCTCAGGAAAATGCCGAACCTCCCGGCCGAGTTTTCCTGTCTGTAAAAGGCAAAGTGCCCGAGGGCATCCCAGAAGGGCCCGCCCGTGGGGACCCGGCGGGTGGCAGCCCTTGGCACAGGTGTGGCACCCTCATCCCAGCAGCTGATGGCAGCGATGACGGGCCCAGGAACATGAGAAGGGGGACAGGCAGGGGCACATCAGGTGGGGAGGGCACGGCAACACTCTATCCCAAGCCGAGGCAGCCCCATTAAGGGCTTGGATGCCAGGGGAGATTCCACTCCCCACCAAGGCGGCGGCAGAGGAAACCGAAGCCTGACCCCGTTATGGAGGCATCCCTTCCACTGCCAGCAGGGAAGCTGCAGGGAATGGCACGGGAATGGCACGGGAATGGCACAGGAATGGCACGGGAATGGCACGGGAATGGCACGGGAATGGCAGCCCGCTGGGCACAGTGGGGCAGAGCTGCAGGGCTGGCAGGGCACTCACTCTCGTTGGGCTGGGCTGTGTGGAACAGCGTCAGCGGCCGCTCGCTGCACGAGGGAGGCTTCGACTCCGTGCTCTTCTTGCGCGAGAGCAGCAGCTGCGAGTTGGGCGCCGGRGCCTCTGGCACCGTGGTGAATATCTGTTAAAAACAACAAACAACTTGTTCCCTGGCACCACCCCGTGGGACAGGACAGCTGCCCACCTGCCTGGGCTGCAGCGCTCTGAGGAAGACACGCACTCGTCAGGGCAACATTTTGGGGACAGATTCCTGAATTCCACATTCCCACTCTGTTTCCGCTCCATTTTTTTTTTCACCCAAGATGCACATTGCAAGCTGTGAAGAACCCTGACACTCTGGCACTCTGCTGGCTTTTTTGGGGTGCAGGTGATGATGAGCAGCCCAGCCAGASCAGCCAGTGTCCCCCCCACTGCATGACCCCGGCGCCCACGCTCCCACGGCTGCACACCAGCTTGGGAAAGTCTTTGCAACTYCCAGCCACAGCTGTCAGAAAACTGAGTAATCACATTTTTCTCAAGGGGATGAAATTTTAAAACTGCACAAACCCAAAGAGCAGCAGCCTTGTTGGTTGCTGACACTTGGTTATGTGTTGTTCCTTTTCTGGACCCCCAGGCTCAGGCAGGGGCAGTGACCCCTCCAGACCAGCCCTCTCAAAGTCTCTCTCCATTGCTAGAGCCCATCAAACCCACTCCTCAGTRTCTGTCCTGCTCTACTTGCCCCTGCCAGACAGACAAGTGGCATGGCCAGGCTTTCCAACAGGAAAAGCTCAGCTGGCACAGCTCTCTGCTCGAGACAGAGCTGTGGACTCAGAGCAGTGATGCCACCCCAGCCAGGGCAAGCTGGTTTCTGCTTCTGCCTTCACTGCCCAAATGCACAAATCCACTACTTCTTTCCAATCAAAATCAGATTAACAARAGACCATAATCAGGGAACTGGCTGCATTTAGAAGCAAATGGTATTTTTTAGCACATGCAGCCAGGGAGGGACAGCCAGGACCTCARCCCCAGGAGCCACCACTGCTCCACTGACAGACCCCAACATCCATGGCCAACAAACACAAAYGCATCAGGATTCAGATCTACACTGTGGATAAAGCCAGTACTTGGATAAACCTGGRTTTAGTCAGCAAAGCAGGAGCCAGCCAAGGTGTGCATCTCACTGRTTTGCTTTAGCATTCATCTCTCTTGAAACCAAGGACAAATTCCTATTGAACAGTGGGAAGGGGGGAGAAGGGGAATTTCTGTGATGGACACATGGCCATGCTGACTCACACTGGGATGACCATAAACAAGGCTGGCCACCAGCAGCACTGCTTACACAAGCACAGCCCARGGACCAGGTGCCAGCTGCTCCCTGCCTGGCACAGCCCCACCGTGGTGTGGGGCCATGGGGAGAGGGGGCTGCCGTGGGCAAAGAGAGACCAATTCCCTTCCATAAACTACTGACATGAAAGAAGCAGGGGAAGCCATTACCTTCTCGTGGTTCTCTATTAAAATCTCAATCACAATGTTCTGGAATTTGATGTCCATAATGGCAGCGACTGTTTCCTCTTGAGGTCGAAGCAGCGTCGGCCCAAACACCACACCCAGATTAGCAACAGTCATCAGGTTCTGCTTGTGATTATCTGCAACTCTGRGAAAAAAAAAAAAAAAAGAGAGAGAGAAAATGAAGTAGGTGATGGAAGTAATCCACAGGGAACCCCCTCCCTGCCTTCCCTGCCTCGTGGCTGGCACAAGGCTTACAACGCTGTTTACATTTTTCACGCTCCTGGTGAGCTCCTTGAAGGCTCAGCCATGTGGAAAAGTACAAATTTAACTGTTGTGCTCCTGGAGACCTTTCAGCCTCCATGAACTGACTAATCCCACAAAACCTCAACCCCACGCCAGCCACTGAGCCTCATGCTGCAAACCACTCCCAGGAAAACATCTTGAATCATTAATGCTTAAAACCCCTCTGAAAACAAATTGTTGGACCTCTGACACACGCTGCTCTCCAACTCGGTGAGTGACCTCATCTGTTCCAAAGGCCAAGTCATTCCCAGCCATTCCAGCASCAGAGGTCAGTCCCATCCAGCCCAGCCAGGCTGCCTGCGAGGCCAACATGGGGCTTTGCCCCCAGATCCCCGTGCCCCATGTGCTCCCCTCTCCATGGCATGGGGACCCCCACAAGATGAGGACACAGGGACACCCAAGCCTTCCYCCTCACCACCTCCACCTCTTTTAGTTCACAACAGGGCACAGACCAGCTCAGCCAAGCGAAGCAGCTCACACTGAGGATGTGGCACCCTGCTTATGGTGTCTGAGGGGTTACCCTGGAGCAGCTCCAGCTGGCACCTGCTCTCAGAGGAACACACCCCAGCAGCCCTAATGGGACACATCCTCTGCTCTGCCTCACCCTGAGGGGACACAGGACACAGGCAGGTGTCCCTGAGCCATGCTGGGCTGACCAACAAGCCCTGGCTGGGGCTGGAGGAGCTCAGCAGCACCCAGCACGCTGCTGAGTCACAGGGACACATCCTCTGCTCTGCCTCACCCCAAGGGGACACAGGACACAGGCAGGTGTCCCTGAGCCATGCTGGGCTGACCAGCAATCCCTGTCTGGGGCTGGAGGAGCTCAGCAGCACCCAGCACGCTGCTGAGTCACACGGGGACACTCCAGGCACCCGTGACCTGCGGCACAGCCCCGCGGCCCGGAGCCTTTCTTGTGGTTTGCTCCTGACCTCTTCAACCAGGAAATGTGGTGGCTCGGGCTGTGTGCTCACACAGTCGTAGCCTGAGGGGGTTTGAGTGTCTTTCCCTTCACTTTCTCTCCCGTTTCCCTGGACAAASGCAGCAGGCCAGCACACACTGAGGCTCACACTCACTTGCTGGACTGACCCTAAAATTTATTGCTGTGAGTTTGTACCACTGATCTGGGGGTCAGGACATTCCTGTGCAAGCTCAGCATATTCYAGCACACTGCAAAGCCCAGGCTGGCTAAAAAGAAAAGATGCTTTCCATCCTTGTGCATCCAAATCTCACCTGAAGCAGCAAGAACTCATCCCTACACAGAGCTCAGGCAGCAGACACGGGCTCATCACAAGGGCTGCTGGCTTAGCTCCCCCCAACAGTAACATCAGCCCCACTCACTGCCTGGGCAAGAAGCCTCRTGCTGGTGCACATTTCATCCCAGGGGAACAGGCAGGGCTGTCCCCTCCACGGAGCCTGCCTGGGATCCAGCCTCGGAGTGGGGAGGTCCTGGGCAAAGCCCCTGGGAGCTGCCAGGGCCTCCCTCCTGCCCGTAACTCCCCCCAGCCCTGCCAGGAAGCTGTGAATATTTGATCACAGCCTGCGGGAAGTCTCTGCTGGCAGTAAGAGGCTGGGGCACATGGGCTGCCCCAGAGAGGACAGCCTCAGCAGTGCTGCTCTCACTGCCACCCAGCCAGGCAGCCATCCCCACCCCTGGGCGGGCACAGAGCCTCTCCTCATCCCCATCCCCATCCTCATCCTCACAGCCAAGAGCTCAGCAAGCTGCTCATGGCCATGCCAGCCCCATTGAGCTGGGAGAGAAAACAAACTCTCCTTAGGGACTCACAGCCTCACAGAGCAGCAAGGAAGGCAGGACAAGTCCAACRAGAAACAATATATACTAAATAATACTGACATGGGGATTCAGACCTGCCCCCCACTCCCACTCCCAAATCCCAGTGCCATTTTTGCATTGCAGAATTTTTGCATTTCAGACACACTTCACATGCTCCTAATTGGRTACGGAAAAACGCAGCTGCAGCCCAAATGGCTTTCAAAAGCACTAATAAAATAATAATTTTAATGATCTTCTGTGGTTAGTAAAACAATGTTCATTTATAAAAAAAAAACAACTGAATTGATCTAAGTCGCACAAAATTAGGTGCCTCCATTTCTCATTACCGTTACCATGTCCTACATCACTCTAATAAATTGCACTGTCATCAGCTCATTACARGGAAGGCAGCTGAGCGTGGTCCTGCTAATTATTTCACACTGGGCTATTAATGGCTTCCCAGGCAGGACACGGTCCCACAGCAGCAGCCACGGGCCTGCCCACTCCCCCACAGGGCTGGCCCTCACCTCCAGCACCAAACCCCTCCCCAGTGTGCTTTCCTTTGCCTCTGGAAGGCTGGGAGCTGTTCTGCAGTCTGGCTCCTTTCTGGAACRAACCCCAGTGGCACAGGAACTCCTGCTCTGCACCCCAGGTACTTTTCCAGCAGCAGCCATCCCTGCACCGGGTCACCACAGCCATGCTCCAAAACATGATTCACCTTTCACATCCTTCAAATTCCCCATCCATTACCCACAGGATAATTCACTCTAAATTATACCTCTTCATCATCCTTTGTACTAGGAAATAACGCTGCAGTTTCCAAAGATGGGTGCTCTCAGCCCAAAGTGGGCTTAATGCTGGGGCTGTTCAGCAGGGACTGTCAGTGCCATTCCTGAGCTGCTCTTTACAAGTTTTCCAAGCATTCAGTGTATTTTCCTTTTAACCTGCTGTTTCTTTCCAGCCCTTGATGCACTCTGAGAGAACTGCACTGTTGTTCATTTCTGTGGGTCCTTTTYCTGCCCCCCACTTCACAGGAGCCACTTCCAGCCCAGGAGAAAGCAACAACTACAGGAGGAATGTGCAGACTTCCCTCCTGCTCGGGGCTCCAGGCTGTCCCTGGCTCTGGGATCTGGGCTGATCCTTCTGCTGGCAGCACAGGATGGTTCCTACCATGGGGATCAGCAGGGGATCAGCCTGGGGCTGTGGGACCCCCTGGCAATGTGTGTGCCCAGCACTGCCTCCCCAGCCAGCAGCTCCTTCAACACCTGCCCCACTTGGTGCTGACCCAGCTCCCCCAGGCAGGGCCAGTGGGACAGAGCCCTGCCATGCCCTGGGGACAGCCCTGCCATGCCCTGGGGACAGCCCTGGGGACAGCCCTGGGGACAGCCCCGGGGTGTCCCTGGACACTGCTCACTGCTCACTCCCTTTCAGCTCAACAAAGGAGCGGAATAAATCCATGTTGGGTGTTAAATTAGATTATGCCCGGGTTGCCTGGATACTGAATAATCACTGCCATGACCAAACACGGTTTAATACAGGGTAATTGGTAGCCAAGGTTCAGTGCAGGGGAAGCAGGGAACAGTAAATATTCCAGTGTGGTCGGAGCTCCAGTGGGTGCCACAGGGGCTCCTGGCTCTGCTCCCACAGAACTCCTGCCTCCTGTGTCTGGAATCACTTCCTACATGTATTTTATATATGTATTTATATGTATGTATAAACTGCTGTGTGTGTATTTTATATATAAACACTTATTTTATACACAGAATGCATGGCTCTGAACTTCAGCCAGAAGTGCCATTATTAGTTCAAATATCTTCCCCCATTTGGAACAAAATCTCTGAGCAAACAACCATCAGAAGGGAACAAAAGGAAAGTCTGGAGTGTTTCTATTTCCATGCCTGGGACAAACCTTTGCAATCAAAGTGCTTGTTGTGGCTGGCCTAGCAAGTCCTGACAGGATGGAAAATAATGCAGCTCATTCCTCTTGCTACAGATAAAAATCCATCCCCTGTCTGCCACCACCAGCACAGCTTCTGTTTGACAAGAACAGCCAAAGCACACAGAGGCCAGCAATCCCCAAAATTATTGAGGCTGCTCTGGGTAGTTTRACAGGAATTAAACACCTCTGACTCTGGACATACAGGGAAGGTGGAAAGCAGAGGGAGGAGAGGCAGCACATTGGSTGGAGAGGCATCTGTGGCAGCAGAGCCACCAGAAATATGAGCAAAGAGCCATGGAATCATTTAGGTGGGAAAAGCCCTCCAAGATCACGGAGCCCAASTGTTCCCCCAGCACTGCCAAGGCCACCACCAAGCAATACCCACAGGTGCCACATCTGCACAGTGTTAAATTTAACCTGCACCTCACTGGGGATGGACAGACAGACAGACAGACACAGCAGCCTGAGCACACACACAACTGGAGGCATTGATCAGATACAACCTAATGAGTTCTGGGAAATGTTCCTGGGTGCATTTAACTCATCCCTGCACATTACTGAGTTTAATTGGGCTGTGGCTGATGAGTGGAGAGGGGAGAGGGGCTGGGCTGGCCACCACTCAGCTTCCCCCCTCTCCAAGGGGCTGGTGGAGCTGTGTCCCCAGAGCTGGTGGCCCTGCAGCTCCCTGGGGATGACTCACTCCTCACTCAAAGCCACGGTGGGTTTCCCAGCCTCGGGAATGCTCTGATGGCTGGGGAGCACAGCAGGTGTTTATGGCAGGAATGTTGTGACTGGCACCCAGCACAGAGCTGGTGAGACCAGTGACACAACTCCAGCTGCAGCAGCACCCACTGGTGTCCCAGGCAGCTAAATCAGTCAATCACACATTCCTAAATCGTTCCTAAAAGGCACATGTGCATGGGAGGAGGTGACAGGGACACTGGGCTGCAGTGGCTGCTGGCAGATGGCTGTGGAGAAGCAGGGAGCACAACCAGCTCTGCTTTACCTTGTGTTCARAAGCCACGTGGATGTGGCACAGGGGGACATGGGCTCGTGGTGGCCTTGGCAGTGCTGGGGGAGTAGMTGGAGATGATGATCTTAGTGGGTTTTTCCAGCTTTAAAGATTCCATGGTTCCCAAGCCAGAGCACACATGCACAAAACTTCCAAACAGCCACCCTTCCACACTGCACCAATACCCCTTCACCCTGCCTGTTCACCTGGACATGCCCTGGATGCAGGGAGCTCTGCAAGGGCCAGGGGACTCCAGAGCAGCAGGAGCAAGCTGTGCTCACTCAGGCACACTGTGGGAATTGGGAACATGGGCAATATGACAGACCCTGCTGCCTGCAGCCATGGGCTMACAGCTCTGCAGCTTCCCCAGCCCCACTGCCCCAGAGAGGAGAGCCAAGCCTGGGGAATGCACAGGGAGGCCAGCAGATCCAGGAGAAGGACAGATCCCCAGGGAATGACAAAACCTCCCAGTGAAGACAAGGGGAAAGCTGCTGAATGCAAAACCCTTGCTGCTCTCAGGTTCCCTGCTCAGCTGGGACAGAACCTGTGCCTGCACTGACTCCGAGTGCTCTGACTTGCTCCAACAAGACAAGCTTTTTCTCCCGGGTGGATCTGGCCACAGCTGGATGCTTGGGTTCACTCCCAGGGAAAAAAAAAGGGGCTCATGTTGCAGTGAGAAGACACGGAGGCCAAATGTGAGGCTCAGTATCAGCAGCCAGATCAGCGCGAATACCAAACGTGCTGYGACTTGCAGGGAAACACGCAGGGAGCTCAGCACTGCTCCTGCTCAGCCYGCCCAGACCCTGCCACAGGGGCTTCCAAAGCCATCCTCTGCAGCTCTGGGCAAGCTGAGCTCGAGGGGGGATCTCAGARCAATCCCAGCCCTGCTCACCAGGGCTGAGTGCCCAGGGCTGAGTGGCCCCGGGCTGGCACATTCCCTGTCCCCGGCACTGCAGGTCCCACTGMCACCCTGCTGAAAACCACAGGCACGGCCAGAGCTGATGCTGAATGTCACCATGGTTTCCACCTGCACAAACACAGCCAGCAAAGGAGCCTCACACACAAACACCCCTGGGGACAGGGCTGGAACAGGGCCTGCCATGGCTGCACACGGTGCCACTGCCACCCCAGCACCTCGGCACAGCCCTGCTGCACCAGCAGGTTTTCCTCCAAAACCAGACCTCAGTGGTGCTGCCACACTGAATAACAAACCCACAGGGCCTGGGGAACCTGGACATGGGCAGCAGGGCAAGGAGAGCCCGACACAGCAGGTCTGGGTTCACAAGGAATCCTTTGAAAGATCTGCCTGCAACCTGCTGCATGGAAAACTGCCAAAGCAAACTCCAGAGAGCCTCCCTGCAGCAACAGCACCGGGCTCAGCAAGTGCAGCTCCCACATCCCCACAGGGAACCATTCCCAGCCTGGGCCAGGTCACAGGGCCAGTGCAGGAGGTGCCTGCACCTTCACACCAGTGCAGTGGCCACAGGGAACAGCAACAGAGGGGGGGTTGACCTTTTTTTTTTTCCTTAGAGGTATTTTGGAGCTCATTCACTTGACAAATGCAAGGTTGGAGCTCATCCYTCCAAAATACTGAATTCCTAGAAGACGATGTTGGAAGAAAGGGAATATAGGAATAAGCAGCTCTCCGAATTCATGATGTGAACAGCAGGAAAAATGCTTCTCTCACCTTCACCAGTGGGACAAGGATTTGCCCAATGACTGGAAACACCCCCCACTGCCCCAGTTCTGTGCCCCCTGCCACACACAAATGGGTTGGAACAAGATGGCCTTTAAATGTCCCTCCCAGCCCCAACCTTTCAGTGATTCTGCAGGCCAGGGATCACTCAARCATCCTGGCAAAAACTGCAGCCCAACGATGTCTTGGCAGTGTTGATTTCCTTTCTTCTGCTGAAAGACTGTCTGACTAAAATCTCTCTAACTGAGTTTGGTTCAGTGCTGGGTCAGCTCATACACAGCAGTCAAGGGATGTGCTCATGAGGACAYCTCCATCCCACTCTGTCTGCGGGGACGGGGCAGACACCACCAGGGAGACTCCAAGCAGTTATTGGAAATCTTTTACTCACTCTTGATTCAATCTCTTTCCATACCCAGTTTCAGTTTCACTGTGATAAACAGTTAAAAAGAATCCAGATAATTATGTGCTATCAACAACCTCTACCCAACAGCRCCAAGTTCAGACACAAGCCCACAAGAATCCACACTTGAGGAATGCAAAATGCCTGGTGCTGCCCCTGGAGATCCAGGAGGAGCTCAGCAGAGATGTTCAACCACAGAAACTCCACAGCAAACCCAGCAGCAGCTGCTTTGTTACAAGCTGCCAAATCATCATGCCAGGCTGGGGATGCCAGCTTTATTCCAAGTCCCATTATCCCATCTCCAGACTCGAGTCTTGTGCAGGATGTGGGTGCAGAAGAACCTAAGGAGGGACTGTGAGCTCTGAGGCACATTCCCCTGCAGCTGAAAACTGGAGAGCCTGCATGAAATATAGAGACCTYTCAGAGAAGCATGGAAGGAAAAGCTACCAGCACCCACACAGCTGCTCCAGGGGCAATCCAGACAGAGGGGGTTAAAAGTTCATTTGCAGAAGCAGAACAAAACCTTTTGCTAATTTACACATTACAGGAAGCCAAGCCCAAAAAACCCARCGAGCACCTACAGGGCTTTTTGTGGTGGTTTGTAGTTCTGCAGAATCTCATATGAAAAACAAAAGCAGAGGAGTGAGAGGGAGGCAGAGCTGGCAAGGGCAGGCACGGAGTGCTGCAGGGCTGTCTCGCCTCTGCGGAAACACCACTGGCTCCTCCACCAAAACATGTGAGGCAGAGGAGAGCAAAGGGGAAACCAAAGGTGCTGCTCTTCCCCACAAGGCCCTGGCACCTCCAGCTCCAGAGTACGAACCACAAAATCATGGAACAACTGAATGGGTTGGCTTGGAAGGSACCTTAAAGCCCAACTCATTCCAWCTAGGGAAAAAGGAAAAGGGGTAAAAGAGCATGGCATGAAGCTGCCCCAGGGCAGCCAAGCCCCAGGCAGGGTTTTCCCAGCTCCTGCAAGGCAGCATGTGCCTACAGGGAGTCCCCTTCCATATCAGCTCCCTTTTACTGCCCCTAGGAACACCCAGATCCTTYGGGTCACTCGAACTCCAGGGCTTGGCCTGCATCCAGCCATGATCCAAAAGGAGCAGAAACAGGCACTGGGCACAAAAATGGCATTCCCAAAGGAGGACCACTGCCTGGCCCAGCCTCAGCAGCTCAGAGACAGCTCCCTGTTGGCTCCTGGCAGCCAAATGAGGCGAGCAGCACACGGGAGCCGAGCATCTCAGAGGCCTCAGTGGCTAGTGGAAATTTCCAGAACGTCCTGGACAAGAATGACTTACTGGAAGCAATACATAAATCAAGCCAATGAATAGTTACCAGACAGCAGCATAAACAGCTGCCACGGGGATGAAATCAGACCTGCTGTGCCAAGAGGCGTCAGCCTCCTTTGCCGGCTGCACCTTCGGGGGAAACGGGCAGAGCAACCCCAGGAGAAGCACAATCCTGGGGAGCTGCCACCCCTGGCCCTGCACAGCTGCCCCAGCGGGGTCCTGGAGCTGGTGGGCACAGASACACCGTGGTGAGCACTGAGCAGCTCCCCCAGGGCTCTGCACAGCCCTGAGCGCGGCACGGAGCTGCCCCACATGAGCAAAACAAACCCTGGCTGTATTTTTAGGCAGAAGACCTGGAGGARTTTTTTTTCTTCTTGTCCTTTGCCAGCAATCCCTGGTTGAGCAG
>CADDXX010000254.1:394763-419296 GCA_902810485.1 Alauda arvensis | reverse complement strand
AACACAGGGCACTCCTGGAGCACGGCAGGACACCTTGGAGCTGCTCCACCGGCCAGGACAGGCTCAGGGAAGCACAAACCCAAGGGAGCAGCTCAGAACTGACCCCTCCAAGGAGCACCTTCCCTCTGTCCCTGCCTCCCAGGACACCTGGCTGCGCACCACAAGACCCAGCAGAGATGATTGTTTGCAGGAGAAAACCCATCAGCCACATCTGGCGAGCGGGGGATGATTCAGCAGCAAAAGCAGCTGCAGTCAGCAAGTGAGCTCTCCTCTAGGAACAGTGTTTATAGCAAGGAAATGGAATGGAGTGGAAAGGGGGAAGGAAAACACCCGACAGCAGTGCTGCCCTGCAGCCCCACCACGGAGGCAGCTCCCCTAAGGGAGTTCTCCCCCCAGGCTCAGTGCCTCTGTTGAGGGTTCACTGAAGGGACTGGGGGCTCAGCCTGTCACTCAAAGGCTTGGAGACACCCGGCCCTCCCTTGGGATCACTCCCAGATTTCGTGCCCTGGCTCACCCCCACACACAGGTAACACCAAACACAGCAAAGGAGCAGCCTGGCAGAGTGGGAGGTGTCCCTGCCCATGGCTGGGATGAGAGCAGCTTGAAGGTCCTTCCAACCCAACCCATTGCAGCTCCTGGTGCCCAGCACAGCAGCTCCAGGAGATCCAGCAGATCCTCTGCCTGCACGTTTGCTCTTCCAGCTTGGATCCATGGAACAACAGAGGCTGTTAATCACCAGAGGCTGCTCTTAAAACAAGGGAAAAGGGCAGACAAGGAAACACAAAATGCTTTTGCCATTAATTGCAAAGTGTGCACACAACAAGAGGAAAGTTTCACCCAGAGGTCAACAGCAGCCATAAAACACAGAGACACTGGCACCCTACATCCATCTCATCCAGCACAAACCTTTYATCCATTGTCTCTGTTATCCACGAACACAACTCCACACCAGCAGGGYTTTAACCAAGCCCCAAGTCTGTCATATCCCTTCCTTTTCCAAGAAATACTTTTCCTATCCTGCCTCAAATCTTTTACAGGGAGATTTTTTTTTTTTTTATATAAAAGAAAGTTTCCAAGTTTGAGGCAAGGGCTGCTTTATAAGAGGTGCAAGAGTGAGGCTCCTGCAGTGCCCCAAGGGTCACCCCTGCTCTGCTGGCAAAGCCCTTGTTCTCCTGCCTTGGCAAAGGTCACTCCTGCCCAGCCTGGCCCTGGGATGTTGATATCCCCCTCTTTCCAAAACAGCTCTGGTAACAGGCAGGGCTTAAAGCAGAAGGATTCCTTTGGAGATCAAGCCTCACATCCACACAGTCAGTACAGGGACCAACCTCCCCCTGGGAAAGGGGGCAGGATTGTGAAGATGTTCCTGCTCTCCCCCACACCTCACACACTGCCCTGAGCCCAGGGCTGCAGCACTGGGGGAGAAGGGCTGGGAACACCTCAGAAAAGCTCTTCTGAACCCTCTGCAAAGAGCTGCCAAGTGCTGGGTTTGATTTCCCCCTCTCCCTCTCAGGTATTTGCACCGTTCCTGTGCCCAGGCTGGCTGTGGCTGCCTCACAGACAGGGGAGCACCGAGGGACAGGGCAGTGCCACCTCACAGGGKGACAGCATCCAACACAGGGGAGCTCTGCAAGGCCAGGCCAGGAGCTCTGCAGGCACACACAGCACTCAGCACCAGGCCASACAATAAAACACCATTAAATGAGTGTCATTTCATGCCCACACGCTGTTTTTTCCTGCTGTTAACACACTCTGGAGAAAACAGAGCCCTAAACCCAGAGAGTTTCTTGTGAAATAAAAAGCTTCTTTCACTTTGCAGCATTAGTCACTGACACAGGGTGGGAAATCAGAAACACTGCTGGGAGGTGAAGGGCCTGTGGCCCTGGGACACGTGTGGGAACAGGCTGGGTTATAAAACTCCCAGAATTGGGATAGTGACTAACGTGCAGACAAATCCCTGCCCTGCAGCACTGKGATGCCTCCACATCTCACTCATTATTCCCATTTGATTGTCTTTCCAGAGCCAARATATCCTTACCAGGCAGTTTCACAAGTGATGTGTATAGAAAAAATAGATATTAAGATCGTACAAAGCTTACAGACCTTGATGTCTTGTGTTTAGTTTCCTAAACTCCTACTGTAGATGGTCAAATATCCTGAACAAAACCAAATTGTATAATGTTTTAATAAATTTTCTTAGCAGAAGCTCCTGCTGCTTCATTCCTGCAGGATAATTGCTGTTTGGRAGCTTAAAGAAGGCATTTATGAGCCATTATTGAAAAATTCCAAGATGCATCTGTAAGTAATCCAGAAAGATAAATTTTATGAGAGCAGTTACAACTCATGACTACTTTGACACTTGCACTATGCTCAATTATGAGCTTGATATTTCAGATAATTCATCAAAGAACCAGTTATTTCCTTTGGTGAGACATTTCACCAAATGCATGCTCTGTTTTGCAGAGGAAATGGTTTTATAGGGATGATTAAGAGCTCTGAGATGTTGGAGGGTGTGGCAGAGGAACACACAGCCCAGGAGGCAGCTCCCTGCTCCCCTGGAGCCCAGGGATGAGCTGGGGGTCCCTCACTCACTGCCCCCACATCACAGCCCAGTGTTTGCTCCTGGATCCACGTCCCAAACTTCTCATGGACCAAAGCCTGGGCAGGAGCAGCAATGCAGGTGCTGCACCTGCTCCTGCCCCCTCTAAATTCACTCCTGCCCCCTCTAAAGTCACTCCTGCCATTGCCACACAGCCCAGCACTGGAGCTGTGGATCTTCCTGATCAGAAATCCTTTGAAAGGCACCAGCTGCAGCCTAAAACACCTGTACAGCCACTGATGGCCATCAGTGAGAGCCTAAAATAGTCCTACAGCCACCAACAGCCACCCCCAGAGCCTGGAACACCCCTCAGACACCAACCCAGAGCCTGMAATACTCCTGCAGCCACTGTTCATCATCTGATGCACTTTCTGCTTGAGCACAGACAAACCAAGAAGAGTYCAACCCATCAGTTTTCCAACCTGGTCCCAAACAAACTGCACACAYGATGTGCAAAGAGCAAATGGGTGTGTGAGTGGCTGGGGATGACACTGGCTTGAACAGAAAAGGAGAAGGGAAAAGAAAAGGAAAAGGAAGTAGCTTGGGGTTGAAGGGGAACTACAAAAAGATGATGTTGAGTAATTCCATTTTGATTTCCCCATTTCAGGGGTCATGCTGTTGCTCAYGGGGTTCATTCACCTCCACAAGTCATGGCCAATGATCTCCTGTGGCACTTGTTTCATTTTAAGTTTCATTCACAAATCCCAAATGGCCCAACCTAAGCTGCATCCCTTGGAGGCTGCACAGTGTTCAGCACCAAAATCCTTCCGATTCCAACACTGGCACGAGATTCTGCCCAAAGGCTAAAATCTAGAGGAAAGGATTTCCAGCTGCTCAGAGGAAAGAGGGATTTAAGGGAAGCACTGCAGACCAAGAGGCAGCAGCCCTGGTTTGCAGAGAGGGGCATCTCCATCACAGAAGGATTTCAGCTCCATGCCCTGGCGTGGAAGATTCCACCTCACGTTCCTCTCACTGGTGCTGGGACCTTCCCTTCAAGCCAGACTTTCCATTTGGGCTCTCAGAATGGGCCAGTGCTGCCAAAATTCCCTGGTCTCCCTGGGGGAGCGGGGTGTTTGCAAGGCCCAGAGCAATGGGAGGAAATGCTGCAGTGTTATGCAATTTCCTTGTGATTCATATTCAGAAATCCTCCAAACAGCCAGGAACGAGTCTTTCCACTTTCAGCTCAGAAAGAGGCACAAGCCCAGTGGGTATAAATAGATGTGATATTCCCTCAGAACTGGTAGCCCAAGTGGCTCCCCAGCCACGCTGGGACGGTCTGGGGAGCCATGGGCAGGAGGAGCACAGACATTCCACACCAGYGTTTTGCAACCCTTTTATAAGGGCAAGTGGCCTGAAGAGCAGWGCTCCAGCTGGACACTGGCCACTCTGCCTGACTCAGCTGCTGCTGGGTGCCTGCAGCACCCCGAGCACCCCAGGGCTCMCCCAGAGCCCTGCCCCAGCCTCAGCAYGGCAGGGAGAGCTGGGAATCCCACACAGCCCTTCTCCACGTCCCTTCTCCACGTCCCTTCTCCACGTCCCTKCTCCACACCTCAAMTGCCCTGCAGCTGAAGGAACAAGYSTTTCCTCTTGATGCCTTCCTCACYCAGACCCCAGGGATGTGCCTGATGTGTCCCCACAGTGCCCAGTGTGACCTGCAGGACCCTCCAGGGGCACAGGGGTGCCCAGAGTGGGGCTGGAGCTCTGGCACCCAGAGACCCCCACAGCCCTGGAGCAGGGGCACACCCTGCATCCTGTCCCAGGGGTCAGAGGAAGAATGGAGAGAAGGAAGAAGGAGGAGAGAGCCAGGCACATGCCACAGCAGGCAGGACCCTCCAGACCTGCCCCTGAGCTTGGTGCTGCAGAGCTGCCTCAGTGGGACACAGCCCTGGAGCAGCATCCCAGCAGAGCTCATGTACAAAAAGCCTATTTCCTTGTTAAAAGCAGGACACCTGGCAACCTTGATGAAATCAGCCCTTGTTTCTGGCTCTGCCTTATCAACCCTGTTCTATTTCTGTCTGAGAGCCAGGTTTTCGTACTACAAGCAGGATTTTCAGAGCTAGACTACACTGTGTTGTGGTTAGAAATAACCTTCCTTGCTCTGGGAGCCAGAAGGATATAGATAGGAGCATGATCTGTCCCAGCCCACAGCCCTGCAAACCTCTCTGCAGCAGGAGGGGAGGGARAGCTGTGCCTCGCTTCCCAAGTGGAGAACTTGGCAGGGCAGCAGAAACCCACGGTGAAATGCTGGTTTATGTCATGCAGACGAAGCTGTTCCTTTGCAAGAGGGTGGCCAGGGACCCTGGCAGCTCCCTCCTTCCTTCCTTCCTTCCTTTCCTCCCAACCTACTGTTCATCACAGTCAGAGCCATCTCCCACCTCGTGTCCCCCTCTCTCTCCTGCTCCTTCCTTCCAACAGGAATTTCAGCTTCAAACTTCGACCCTGGGCCTGATCAAAAGACAGAAAAGAAAAATCTACCCAAAAAAACGAAGCATCTGGGGGGCTTSAATCCTCAACGTGGGTCCTGCTCTTCTGTCTCTCGGAGCTGAGCTAAAGGATGGTTCTAATTAAAAACAAGCCCACATTTTATTACAAGTGCAGGCATTCCCAAGGGCCTCTGGAGCCGAGGCCAGCCGGGCTCCCCGCCAGCCAGCTGGGCTGCTGAGCTCAGCGTGGTTATATAACCGTGTTTGTCACCCAAGGAAACAATCACCTGGGTCAGAACAAGGGGAAAACATTACCTGGGTCAAACTGCCAGCTTCCCATGGCTCAGGGTGAGCAGGGAGAGCAGCAGCAGCAGCAGCCACTCTGGGCTGTGTGGGAGCAGAGCGTGTCAGAKGCGCGGCAGCCCCGGAATAACACAGCTAAAGGTCAACTGCTCCCAACTAAATACATTTYTGGAATAACTAAAGCGCCTAAAGTTTCCCAGAGCGGCGTTTYCAGGCGAGCCCGGCGAAGCAGACATGTTGGGATCACTCGAACAACCGATTAAAAGTGAAAACTCCTCCCGCTCTAAAGCTTGCCCCAAGTTTTCTAGGATGCTTGAGCAACAGCTCGCACATCCTCCTGCGGCACTCAGCCTGGAGCCGGGCCAGCCCCAGGCAGCACACACGCCCTTCCTCCTCCCAACGTCTGCTGACGAACACGGGCTCTCAACACATCAAAACCAGCCTAATTTTAAATGACAGTGTCATCTTTATTTTTAAAATAACTGTAACACGGCCGTGCCTGGCGCTCCTGCTCGGTGAGAGCTCTGCCACTGCCCGGGTGTTCCGCACAAGGGCGGTGGCTCCGTGCCAGGACTGGCTCGGTCACCAGTGCCTGAGCTCTAAAGGGACATGTGTGGGACACCCCTGAGGTGAGACCACTCTCTATCCCCCTTTTGCACACCTGGGGACACGTGTGGGGCAGCACAGAACCTGAGGGAAAGCAGCAGAAAGGGGACACAGTCCCATCCCTCCTCCCTCAGAGAGACTTCTGTACGCCCAGGGTTTCTTGCACCAATCCTGGGATGCAGCACAAGGTTCTTTCCTGCACCTGGGAGCCAGCCCAGTGGGGCTTTAAAGGCTCCTGGTGTCCCTCTCCAAAACTGCAGCAGCCTGTTCATCCCCCTCCAGCCAGGGCCTGAAATTCCACAACACTCCTAACTCCCTGGGAAACACTCAGCCCTGCCTGTGCCCTCCCCAGGGGCTGCCAGCACCCACCACCTCCATCCACCAAACACCAAACACAAAACCACCTCCATCCACCATCCACTGTCTGAGAGACAGCGTGGGACACATCCACTGCACCCTGCCATGGCCTGAGCCTGCAGCCTGCCTGCTCCTGATCCCAGTGCTGCTCCTGATCCCAGCCCTGCTCCTGATCCCAGTCCTGCTCCTGATCCCATCCTGCTCCTGCTCCTAGTCCTGCTCCTGATCCCAGTCCTGCTCCTGCTCCTGATCCCAGTCCTGCCCCTGATCCTGCTCCTGATCCCAGTCCTGCTCCTGATCCCAGCCCTGCTCCTGATCCCAGCCCTGCCCCTGATCCCAGCCCTGCCCCTGCAGAGCCCAGCTCCACACACAGAGCTGCCAGAATGACAAACGGAGGGAGAATACAGAATTAAAGTTATCAAAACAGAGTCCAAAGACCTTCTTCTGGGGCTGCAGCTGGAGAAGAAAAGCCCCTGGCTGAGGGATGCTGGTGGGGCTGCAGCAGGACAGTCAATCACTGCTTAAAACCAAACRTAAGACCCAATAAGGGAGGAAATAATGGAAGAGGCTGGCTTTGCGAGTCAYTGTAGCATGAACCATTTACTTTAATTTTTAATTTAAAGTAGGAAACAATACTCTAATAGTCTATTTAAATTGGCAGGGAAATTAGTTCTCCCAACACGGAGCTACTCCCTGAATTTCTACATGTTTGTTGAATTGCCTGATCAAATAGCTGGAAGCAGAGGTGATAAAGAGAGGAAAGGAAARTGAGTGTGCTCTCTTTGGTCTGTCACTCCAGCTGAGGCTCTGTGCCTCCCTGCTGAAGGGTGGACAGCAAGTTCCCACTGAACCATGACACGAAATCACTGGATGCAAGCATCCTGCACCCTCCCCTGAGGCTGCTTCACCTCTCTGGGCCCAGGCTCACAAACAAGTTGCTGCAAGCAGCTGCTCCATCCTGTTCCACATCTGTGCTGCAATCCAGGTTCGATTATCCCCGTTCCCCAGGCACCCACAGACCCACCCCACCCCCAGCACCACGCTCACCTCCAGCCTGAACCCAAAAGCCACCTCCACACCTGCAGCAGAGCTGGTGGGTGTCCCAGAAGGAGATGTGTGCTGGGCCAGGTCCCGTGGGTCAGGAACCCCACTCACATCCCCAGCCCTGACCCCTGTGAGCTCCTCTCAGGGTATCAGCAGTGACACAACACAGAAGGAGATGTGTGGCTGCCACCTCCCAAAGGAACAGCAAAACCCAACTGGTGTCCTGGGAACAGCCAGCCCAGCCTCCAGGCAAAGCCAAACTCCTGCAGCCAATTTCTGCAGCACAGGCCCCAAGGAAGAGCAAGGAATGCATTACAGAAACAATGAGGTATTCACACCAGAGACAGGAGCCACTGCTCTGCTCCTGGACACCCCCGACAACACAGCTGGAACAAGAGGTCACAGACTTGCCAAAACTGGGTGGGACTGCRCTTTTAGGTGTGTAAAAGCAATCCAGAGGGCTCYTTTCCCTTTTAAAAATKATCTGTAATGCTTCTCTAAGWATTTTTCCCTGAARCAGCTCCTTAAGCAGAGGACAAACCCCGGCAGTGACTCCAGCTGGGTGAGCCATCAGCCACTGAAGCAGCAGTTGCTKGAACCAGGAATAAAAGCCTGAAGTCAAGGCTTAAGACCTCACTGGCTTAAGTGCTTTACAAGCAAAATAAAAGCTTACAAACTCCATGTAAAGTTACTGCTATTACAGGCTTAAAGGGTTACCAAACAGGAGAGGGAGAAGGAGGGAGCAGCAGCAAGAGCACATGATCCAAGAATTTACATGGAACACGACATGGAACATGCTYCTCTGAGGATCCTCCAATACCACCTTGTCCCCAGAAAGGACAAAGAATTTTTGGGGGCAATAATCTTGAGCTGTGGGATACCAAAAAAAGCCAAGCAGGGGCTCCCCTGGGCTCCCCACACTGGGAGGTGGCACCAGTGCTCCCAGAGCACTGAGCCCTGAGCTCCAGTTCAGGGAAAGTTCACTGGGTTGTCTGGAYTGGGGAGCAGATTAGAGGCAAAGAGCAGCAGCAAATAACAGAAACTTAGACATTAAGAGTAGACAGAGTGGGGAAAAAAATGTTCTGTTCACTAAAGAGAGAGACAGGGAGATGGAGAAGCAGCAACAGGAATGACTCAGGTCATAGAGAACAACAAAAGAAMTCTGCTATAAACAAACAAACCTAGCCATGATGAAGGCCATGAAAACCTGCACGACAGAGCGCACAAACAAACACCTTATCCAGAAAGCTGGCAAAAACACGTCTGTGGGACTGAGAGCACAGTCAAAGCTCGGGATTTGAAAAGGGAAAAGGCTGTGAGAAAAGGCACTGAAGAGGCAGACAGGGAGCAGAGCCGGGGGGAGCAGAGCAGGGAACACGGCGATCGCTCGGCATCGCCCACGGGCTCAGAGACAGCTCAGGCCACAGCCACCCTCTGCACCCAAAGGTGCTCGGGGTGAGGGGCTCTGTACCATCCCTGACGACTGAGATGGAATGAACCCACATGATGAAGCAGATCTGTGACTCCAGGGAGTCCCAGTGCAGTGGAAGGGGTTGGGAAGGTGGGCAGGGGGTGCCTGTCCATCCCCYCACAGCTGGGACTGAAGTCCCTCAAGTGAATTTAGGGTTTTGAATGAGCCAAAATAACAGGARCGCCGAGGTTGAAAGCACTGGAGTGAGTTCAAAAGACAACGCTTCCACTGGGAAATAAATCTCTCGCTATTTTGTATAATTAGACAAGGAAAATGAAAAACAATTTCAGAAGGAATTCCCAGGAGCAATATGCGAGGAGGGAGGTGTGCAGGGCAGGAATGTGGGGCTGGGCTCTGCTGTCACTGCCACATGATCACCCGTGGCACCTCCAGCAGGGCTGAAGGAGCTCCAGGAGCACGGACAGATGTGCACCACAGCTGGGACAGCAGCAGGGCAGCTCCAGAGGCACATGCACCCATGGCCCCGGAGCACGGCTGGAGGAGCCACGCAGAGCCCGAGGGGACACGGAGGAACAGAGGAGAGAAGTGGCTCTGCTCTGGGGCTGTGCCGAGTTTGGGGACACAGCTGCGAGGGGAGAGCTGGCTGCCACTCTGAGCAGCACCCACAGCCCGTGGGAGTGGGCTCAGGGGGCACATCACTGCCCCAGAGCCAGGGACAGGAGCCCCACAGAGCCCGGGGCAGGGACAGGGCAGGGACACGGGCGCTGTCCCACAGGTCCGTGAGTGGCCGGTCTCAGCTGCCATCTAGTGGGGAGCGGCCASGGCTCTGGGCTGGCACCAGACCCGGCATCACTGGGGGGTTAGGGTAAAGCCCTCCCAGCCCACCCAGTCCCAGCTGTGTCTGATCCCCTCCTTGTGCCCAGCCCAGAGCTCTGAGTGCCACCTCCAGCCCTTCCTGGGACACTCCAGGGATGGGATCCAAACCTCCCTGGGCAATTCCAATCCCTGAGCTCCCTTTCCATGGGGAAATTCCTGCTGCTGTCCAAGCTGAGCCTGCCCTGGCCCAGCCTGAGGCCGTTCCCTCTCCTCCTGTCCCTGTTCCCTGGCAGCAGAGCCCAAATCCCCCCCGGCTGTCCCCTCCTGGCAGGGAGYTGTGCAGAGCCACAAGGGCCCCCTGAGCCTCCTCCTCCTCCACACTCATTCACCACAACCTCACCTAAATGCTTACCTGGCTCTTTGCCACAAGACACAGCCTAATTTGTGCCTCTCCTAAACCTGCAGCCCAGCACAGCCACCACCAGCCAACACAGCTTTTATTCCTGACTCAGGTTCCAAGGAAGTTCCAGACTTGCTCTGGCCTCCACCACACACATTTGCAAACTGCATCAGCRGAGGAGAAAATCCGTAAGAAACTGATCCTGAGCATCTTAACAAAACCAAACACCACGGCTCCGACACGGAGTTAGCAGTTTCTCCTGTTTCCAGCCTCTGCAACATGGAAGAAAACCCAAAGTCAACACGGGGGCTTTATCCAAATGAATAACAAGTGGTAAGAGTTAACGGCGTGATGAGAGCTGTCTGGAGGCTGCTCTGCCTGAGAGACACCGCGTAAATCTGCTCAAGTTGTGACAAATGTCTTGGCTAATGCAGCCACATTCTATGTTTAAATCTCACTGAGATGTAATTTGACATTTGGGTTTACTTTTTTCATTATAATTAAGAAACAAGTTCCAGTCCATGCTGATCTCTCCACAGCCTGAATTTGCACATGGAATTACCATCCCCACCGTGCCAACCCTTCCCCACGCTCCGCAGTCCCTCAAAGGAAGACCAGACATTCTTTCCAGTAGGGTTCTTTGGTTACAGAAACACAGTCAAAGCATAGGAGGGATATTTCTACGAGTCCAAAGGTTAAATCCTCCTCTCTTGCTCAAGGAAATCCCCGTGGAATAGGTGACACACAGATAACACGCTGCACCCTGGTGTTGCAAGATAAGAACCCAAACAGAACAGCCCACAGCTGCATTTTTGATGGATGAAGGAAGATAACTGAGGACAAGGAGCAGCCTCATGTGTCAACACACACCACCTTCAGCAGCTAAGTGTCTCTTGGAGCCGTTTCCATGCAGGCTGCATTCCCATCCCTCCCACTCCACACCTGGAAGTGTAAGCCATGAGCAATTAAGTGCCACCAGGTATTGCATTAATGCACAGCCACAACCCCTGACGTGCTGGATGAGCCAGCTGCCCCCACCTCAGCTGRTGGGCACCAGAGGGGAGAACAGCAGCATGCAGGCAGCACCACGACCTGTGTGGTTTTGCAGGAGCTCTCACAACCAGATTCTGGAACAGGATAATCCAGGCAGTCCTGTCCTGCTTGCTCCACAGAACCTTTCGCATGCACAGCTCTTTGCAAGCGCCCAAAATCTGTGTGTGCACCTCTGCAGGCTGGCTCTGCTGCTGTGCTGCATCCTGCCAACATCAGCAGCTCAGCACACAGCTGGGTGCCTGCTGCTCCTGCAGCTCCCACTGCAGCTCTGGCTTTGCCAGCCCTGCCACAGCAGTTCCCAGCAGAGGTGTGCAGTGGCAGCAGCTGAGCAGGCTGGAGGAGCTCAGGACTCTGTTCAGATTAAGGACAACAATGCACATTTTGTTCCTGAAGAAATGGTGCCCCCAGAATCAAGGCAGGGGATCCTTTAGGAGGGATCAGGACAGCTGGCACTGGAGCTGGAGGGGGYTGTGCCACTGGAGCTGCCCCAGGGGTCACAAGCCAAGGGTGGAGGAGCAGGCTGGTTCTCCMATTCCAACAGATGACACAAAAAGGGACCAGAAGCTGTCACAGAACCAGAGAATCATGGAATGGTTTAAATTGGAAGGGCCCTTAAATCTCATCCAGCCCTACCCCCTGCCCTAGGCAGGGACACCTTGCACCAAACCAGCCTGGATCTGGACCAGGGATGGGGCAAGCACAGCTTCTCTAGGAGGGTGTAAATGGAAACAAGAGAGGTTCAGCCTKGGGGTCAGGAGGCCAGGGAAGCAGCTGGGCTGGAGCCCAGGCAGGCTGTGCCCTCTCCTCCCTTGGATGCTCTCTGCGTGGTAACACCCTGAGCAACCTGCTCTGAGCAGGGGGTTGGAGCAGAAACCTCCYGAGCTCCCGTCCTACCTGAATTACCTGATGGATCTATGGCTCCAGGCTGGGAGCTGGCTGCAATCCAGCACACAATGCTTTCCCTGAAATGCAGGGCAGCACCTCCCACAGGCAGCCCCAGATCCCTGAACTGCTGCACATTCCAAAAGCAAGGGCTTGACCAAGCCCAGCACTCACAGAGCAGCCTCCTCAGTCCATGCCTCACCTGGCCTCTCTGAGCATTTTCCCTGACAAACCAGAAGCTTTCCACGGATTTGGGGGGGATCTGCTCAAACCCCAGGAGCAGTCTGTGGGAGCAGGCTGGGATGGGACACCCTGCTCCCTGCAAGGACTCTGCTCTGACTGCCAGAGCCTGGCTCAAACGCAGCATGCCGACACCACTCCAAAGCCACAGGAGCTGTCACAGAACAGCCCAGCCTGCTCTGGCTCTCCWCATGGCTTCTTTTCACATCCCAAAAACGCTGCTGGCCATGAGCAGGCACAGAGGCCACAGCCTGGTCTTGGCTGCTCGGTAGTGCCATAAATGCCACGGGAGAGTCCCCACACACMGCTGGGATGGGCCACACTGTGACCCCAGCACCCTCTGAGGGACCCACTCAGAACCAGCCAGCGCCCTTCAAGCTGCCAGTAGGGTTTGCAAATGCATTCCAAAATAAAAACTAACAACAGTGAGTTTTCTGCAAACCTCAGGAATCCCTTCCAGAGGTGAGGAAGCCTTTGGCACAGCAGGAGCAACCACGGGGAACAGGGGCCACACTCCTGCGCTCACACGAAACGCACAATTCCCAACCAAACCCAGAAACAGCTGCCAGGGAGTCGCAGGACTCCAAAAGTCCTGGAAACCTACAGCGTCTTTTCTTCCACTGCTCTTTTTGCCRTGTTTTCCTTTCAGCACGGCAGAGCAGCGTGTTTGTGCTGGCCAAGCCTTCCCTCCTCCTCTCCCGCCGCACCTCGGAGCGATCCAAGCACGGGAGATACAGTATTACCTCAAATATTTAACCAAGGGATTAAAAGGATTCTCTTGGCAGGAGGCAGGAGCTGCAGCAGGGATCGGGCTCCCAGGCTGCGTGGCAGCASCTCTGCAGCCAGCACTGTGCCCCGGGGCTCACGGCACCATTTCCTCAGCGTTTTGGCCCAAAGCGCTGCTCACCGGCTCGCGGCCGTCCATGGCCTCCATCCACAGCCTGCGGTCCTCCTCCGACAGCGCCTGCATGGTGATGACCCCGGGCCTGCGGGAGAGAGGGGTGTGTCAGTGACAGGGGATGTGTCAGAGAACCAAAGGGGGCACAGGTGGGTTCTGCAGGGGAGGRAGAGGGAAGGAGGGCACGCTCCTTCCGAGCACAGCCCCAGCACAAGGAGGACCAAAGCCACCCCCGGGGTCCTGAGCAGGATCAGCAAGCGAGCAGAGGGCACCCCCAGCAACCAATGCACCTTTGCAGTGGGTTCTGCAAGAGCTGGGTGCCAAATTCCTCCCCTGGCCCTCGGCCAGCCAGCTCACCTGCACGTGAAGCATGTCCATGCAACAGTAGGGGAAGGCAAGGAGGGCAACCAAGGAAGGGAACCAAGGAAGCAGGAGCCCCACACACCCCAGCCCCCACGTCTCACCACCACCCCAAGCACCAGGCTCACAGAGGAGACCTTCAGCTGTGCAGAGCATTCCATCCCCAAGCTGTCCGTGCTCTCATGGCTGTGCCAGCCCCTCGGCCCTGTCCATACCCTGCTGTGAGACACAGCAGTGACAGTGACACGATGCTGGTGTGTGTCCCCCTCCAGCAGCCTCACAGGGGGAGCGGTGCAGGAGTCCCAGGTGCTGCTCCTGCCCCCAGCACTGTCACACACACACAGCAGCCCCGAGCTGCCCTGTCAATCCAGCCTCCRACAAACAGCCCTGGGACTGCTCATTTACTGTAATGAGAAGGGGACAGGACAGGCCTGAGTGCTGCTCACACAGCACAGAGCAGGGGACAGCRCTGGCACCTCCCTTGCCCGAGGGCCAACGCCACCTCCGCGCTCCTCAGGGGATGCTGCTCCACTCCTGGACCACCCTCTCCCTGCAGGGAGTCAAACCTCAATTACCTGCTCTGYAAAGCATGACCAGCAAGGTGAGGATGGATTTGACAAGGCAGTGTTAGCACAGCCTCRGGGACACGGAGGGGCTGGCACCTCACTGCTCCCTGCTTGGCTGTGAGCTGCCAGGATCTCACATCCCGGCTCACCCTGCAGCCTGGATCCCAACACACACAGCTGCCCAGCCCGGTGCCTTGGGGCTGGCTCTGCAGCCCCGAGGGAGGCACATCCCCTCCCGGCCCTGCTCTGGAGCWCTCAGACAGAGCTGTCCGTGTGTCTGGCTGGTGCCGCTCCCTCCCCGCTGCTCCCACACACGGCAGCGGCGATTCCCGACCGAGCACGGAGCACATTCCCTGGCAACGGGCACACGCAGGGGGACTGCTGCTGCTGCTGCCCCTGGGCTTGCAAACACGGGCACGGAGACAGCTGAGAGCCTCTGGTGCTGCTCTTCCATCCCAGCACAGCACCAGGCTCTGGAATGGCACCGGAGCCAGGAACGCTGCTCCGAGCTCTGCAGGGCATGGGGAGGGAAAGGGGGGAAAGGGGGGGAAAAAGGGATTAAACCTCAGGAGCTGCCAAMTGCCTGTGCAGTGCTCCACAGAGCACGTAGGCTCTGTTCTCAATCCCCCAAAACCTGATAAAGCCTGGGGAGAGGGGTGATTTCTAACTTGAACTTCCCAAGGGTGGTTCAACAGGAAAACGTGAGCTGCACCAACACTCTGCAGATGCCCTTTGGTCCTTGATAAGAGCCTGTAAGAAAATTAAACTTTAACAGGGGCTCTCAAGAGGTGGGTTTGGCCCTTCTTCTGCTGCTTTGTGGCACACACAGGCCAGGAACCGAGGATTAACCCTTCTGCCTGACTCCAGTCCCCATGCAGCCAGCCCAGCTTCCAGCAYGCACACGGAGCTCAGCACTGTCCCACCACTGGAAGCTGTGCCCAGGTCCAAAAACCAGACATAATGTGCTTGATCTCTGCTAATCCCATTGGTGAGTCAGTCAATACTCACCAGCTTAGTGGTTTGGAAGTTTACTCACTTCAGAGGGAAGAGGAAACCACTTAACCATTGCCCCATCTGAGAGGGAAAASGCTCCTCACCCGACAGTGGATATGTTCAAAACACTGCACAAAGCTCCTTGTTGTGCAGGTACAGAGTGACTCAAGGGCAGCCCCCGGTACCTGGGGAGCTGCAGTGGCCACTTYAGCCAGGGGTCAGGTCTGATTTTCAGCCAAGCTGCTGCTGAAGGCACAGACACCTCAGTCACAGAGCCCTGGCTCAGCYAGGGACACACAGGAAAGGAAATACTGGCATTTCTGTCTCTTTAGCCAAGACATTAGGACAGAGAMATTGAAACCCTCCATTGATGGGATGCTGGGCACTGGACTCCAGGCAGAGCACGGTCCCAGAGTGGCAGTGCTGCTATCTGGAATGCCAGGTTCCCTCAGCACAGGGCAAAGAGGTGATAACAGCAAAATGTTTGTTCTGCCTCTGAGCAGATAACAACTCCTCGGGCTTCACTTCAAAGTCAAACTTCTTTAACAGCATGAGGGGAGGGGCTGTGCAACTGAATCAAACCCAATTTCCATTGCAAATAGCTCTGCATTTCCTCCCCCAGTGTTGATTTGCCAGGGCACCCATTGCATCACTTTSCTGAGCAGAGCCATCTTCCTGCCGGTGATAAATTTAAAATGCACCCACACATTACACCTCATTCATTATGGATGTGGCCGTGTGCTCACAGCCAGGTCGGATGGCTGGCACTGGATCAGCCTCCTGCCCTGCTGCACACACTGCCTGCACCCTGCACACGCTGCCTAAAACCTGCACACGCTGCCTGCACCCTGCACACAAACACTGAAACCTGCAACCGCTGCCTGCACACTGCAAACGCTGTCTGTACCCTGCAAACTGCACCATTCTCCAGGAGCCTCCTCCAGGATCCCCCCTTCCACTCTGTGCTCCTTATCTCCATTATCCAGCCATGCCAAAAACCCTGCTCTGACCCCCTCTCCCAAAAGATCAGCAAAAACCTGACCTGTCCTTGTCCCCTCAGCCAACAAATGACCCCAGACACTGGGGGTCACTTATACAGATAATTATTTATAAAGACAGCATACAGTAAATACAGATTTTGCTGCTCCCACCTCCTTCCCAACACAGGRTGCACCTGGAGCCAGGTGGGRCCAGCCCACCCCAGCCCTGGCATCAGGACAGCAGGACACCCTCCTGSATCTGTCACCCACCGTGCACAAACCTGAGCTGCTGTGGCAAACAAGATCAAGGACCTGCTGATTCCCTCCTAGGTGTTGCATCCCACWTTTCCACCTGCAAACATCAAACCCCTTTTGCCTTTTTCTGGGACACAAAGAGGGGAAGGGACATTTTGGGATCAGAAGAAATCAATTTGTAAACAGGGTGTGTGTAGGCGGGTGAGAGCAGAGCAGAACATGGCAAACACTTAATAAGACAGAATATTTTCAATATGCTACAATCTAAAAATGGAAGATTTTTCCGTGTGAGACCACACAGGAAATTTGAATTTTCTCAATATCTCAGCTTTTGTGACAAATGGCCTGGCCTTCAGGAGCTGTGACTAAGCACAGTGAGAAAATGAGAAACTGCAATAGCTTTTCCTTCTTCCAGGAAAACAAACAAATAAGGAAAGCAATAGAAAGAGATAAGAACTTCCAACTGCTGTAGCAGCTTATCACAGCCAGACAATCTAAACTGCTGATAAAAACACACAGGAGTGCAATAACAACAGGGGCTGAGCTGGGCTGAGTGCACAGAGATGTCCCCAGCCCCAGCCTGAGCTGAGCACTGCAGCCCAGACAGCACCCCACRGCCATGGGCCAGGCACCAGCAGCCACATGTGGCCCCAAAATGTTGGTGAGCAAAGAAGGAATTAAGGGGGAAACTCTGAACTCAAAGTCTGGCTGTTCACACAGAGCTCAGAGCACCACCAGCACATCCCACGGGGGTCAGGGCTGCTGTGGCCACCAAGGGGAAGGAGCCTCATCCCTACAGTGTCCAGGGAAGGGCTGGAGGTGGCACTCTGGGCTGGGGACAAGGAGGGGATCAGACACAGTTTGAACTTGATGGTGTTGGGATTTTTTTTCCCACCTCAGTGACTCTGGGGTTCTGGTTCCACAATTGCACCAGGGCTGGTGGCACTCACCCTGGGGACACCAGGCAGAGCCCAGGGCAGTGGTGGCACCTGCAGAGTGCACTGCTCTGACCCACTGAGAGGCCAAACCCTGCATTTGAAGCCTCCTGCTCCCCTCAAAGCCAGCTGGCACTTAGAGCAGTTTGCTTCTGGCCCAGAGCAGTGACCTACATTATCCTAAATGACAAAGCCTTTGTCATCAGTCAAATGAGATACTCCTCCTCCCCAGGCTCATTTTGTAAGACACTGGGCTGTCATCCCTGCTCACCTTGTTTACAAACCTGACCTAATGTGCAGAGACTACAAACAAGTTTAGTTAATGAGAAAAGAGCATTAACAGCAAAACACAGCATCCATCATGCTGGGGGTGCATTTCAGCCAGACCCCAGAGCACCATTCTGGGTTCATTTTGCTGTAACAACACAATACAACACTTCTAACTTGCTGCATTGGACAGGAGAAGTATTTGTAAATGCCAAGGGCCAGGTTGGATGGGGGTTGGAGCAACCTGGGCTCGTGGRAGGTGTCCCTGCCCATGGCAGGGGTGGAATGAGATGGGTTTYAAGGTCCAACAGAAACTATTCTGGGATCCTGTGACAAGGGAGCAATGCTGTAATAACAGATCAGGCTCCAGATTTTTCAGCTTGGTTGTGCTGAATCATCTTTACAGGAGAAAAACCCACTTTTTTTTCCCACCTAGGAAGGAACAGCTCTTAGGTGGTGCTATTSAGGGTGTCAGTGCTGAGCTCCAGCCCTGCAGCCCGTGCTGCCTGAGCTCCCAAAAGGCAAGGCTGACAAAAGTCACTGCTGAGCAGTGTTGGGAAGCCGAGGCTGCCACCTCCAGGCTGTAAAACAGAGAGCTGTGAAACAGCCCCATCCTGAGAGCCTGGCAGGGTGAGGGTGATCTCCAGCACACCCTGGCACTGACAGCAGCACCTGGTGCCCTGCTGGTGCCCAGACCTGCCCCAGGAAAAGGGAGAGAAGGCTGGCCACATCACAGGCTCCTTCTGCCGTGGCAAAACTTGTTGTTTYCTCTTCCTCTTCAGTTTATCTTGGGAATACCCAGTATTTCAGACATCTAATGACAAATTCTCATACCAAGAGAATATACCAGAGCTCATACCAGAGCTGCCTGTATATTGGGAAAAAGCAGCCTTTTCCTTCAGGTGTGTCCTGCTCTCCTGCTCTCTCAGGCAAATCCCTGCAGCAGGAAYGTGTACATGAAAGGAGAAATTGCTCAGGTTTCCCTTCCTGTGCTACTCCCCTGCCATGATTTCCATGGAACACACAGATTCCTGGAGCAGCTCCTGATCCCGTGCCTGGCAGGCTCCAAACATCAAGGGCAGCTCCAGCTGCCTCTGAACATGCTGAGGAAAATTATTGTGGTTCCATTCTCCTTCTCCCACTTTCAGTTTGGTTTTCACATTATAAAAAAATATCCTCAGGGCATAGCAAAAAAAAAAAAAAATTAAAAAAAATTCCTGTGTCAGCAGAAATCCTGCAGCTTTCTGGAGAAAAGCACAGCTCCAGAGTGGGAGGCAGCCCCAGGTTATCTCATCCCTCAGCCAGCACAGGCAGAGCTCCATCACCCAACCCCTCCCTGCCACAGGCTGGCACTGAGACACTGCTGAGGCTCAGGCTGGGCAGGGAGAGGCACCAGGGGTTCTTCCAGCAGCATTCAACACCCAGATTTTAGTGAACTTGGGCTTTTCTGAACCTCCAGGGAATTCCTGCAGAGGGACCATGGAGGGAGGACACACTGAGTGCCTTTGGAGCAGGCTTTTGTGAACCAAGTGAACTTGTGCAGAGGGGGACACCCGAGGCAGTGACTAATTCCTTTTGGAACAGACACTCCAGCCTGGCTTTCCTGTTTATGTGGGCAAGCCATGCATGATGCCAGCTGATATGGGACCAGCTCTCACTSCTGGCTGCCAGAGACTGAATCCACACATACCTCTGGTCCAGCTGCTGCCTGGTAAGGCACAGCTGAAGTGTTTTGCTTCTCCAGGAAAAAGGAGTGAAAGTGCCTGGAGGCACTGAGCCAGAGGTCCATTATCACCCATGCACGGTGAACCAGCAGCAGCAGAAAAGCTGACACCATTCCAACACAGACCCAGGGCTGGAAGGAGGCAGCACATCCCTCCCACAACACCCACAGAGCACCTTTTCCAGGCTGGCAGCCACTCACCTYGTGTGGCCAGAGGCTGCAGAAGTGCTAAAACACCCTTAAAGTCAGAGAGATCTGAGCCAGAGAGATTTGTAAACCAAAGCACAGACTCAATACACAGAGAGCACCTGGCTGGAAAAGGTGTGACCCCATGSACTGATGCTTTCTGCTCACAGAGGGTGTGACTGAAGGAGAGAACCAGGGGAAGTGTCCCAAAGGCAAGAGAGGAGCACAGCCCTTCCCTCCACAGCATCCCCAGAGCCCCAGCACTCYTGGCTGCACTCACCTGTCCACAGCCTCCACATCAAAGCAGAACCTCTTCTCAATGGAGTCTGTTTTCCTCCGTGTGCAGGATTTCAGGGTGACAGCTTCATCTTCCCCCTGAGCAGACACAAAACCACAGGTGAGGCCAAGSACAACCAACAACCTGCTCTGTTGATATGGCTTCACATYCTTTGCTGGAATCCACCTGGGTTCTGTATCTGCAGAAWCACAAGCAAGCTCTTTGCCTCRGGTTAATAGAGAAAATATACTTTCCATTTCTCTTGTTTTTGGATTTCTGATCAAAACTAGAGGATTTTCTTTCAATTTTCCCTGTGTGTACTGATGTAAACCTTAAGGATATATCYACTGACAGATGGATATTTCTGCATTTCTCTAAAGATGAGTATTTAGTCCCCAGCACCCACTGCTGGCAATGAGCAGGTTCAAACCTGGGGGGGATCTGGCAACATCACCCTGCTAAAAATATCTATTTATATCTCTGACAGAAGGACTTCCCTTTTTACCCTTATTTAGTCCAAAACCTCTCATGAGGAGCCTCCCCTTCAGGATGCCCACGATTCAATCTGGGCATTAAGCACTACATAACCCATTCCTCATGTGGGCAGGCACTGCTGGACCACAACTTCTGGGCAAGCTCAGCTTTGTTTTCCAGTGCTGAACAACACTGCAGAGAGCTGCTGGCAGTGTGCAGCATTGTGCACACCAGCACTCTTCACAGGAGCAAACATGTCTTTAAATGTTTATTATATAACAAAGCAATGACAAAACCATTCTCCCATGCAGAGAATGCCTCTCTGCATCCAAGCTGTGCTGGATTTGCACAGGGCTGAGCAGGGATCCAGCAGGATCTGTGAGCACTGCTGTCCTCTGCTGGAGGAAACCCTGCCTCAGCCCCTGCCAGCACAGACACTTCTGCAACTGTGAAATTCCACTGATGACTTAAGAGAAAATGAATTCTGAAGGAGTTCCTGGAGACAGACACTTCTCTGGGCTCTCTGTGCTGTTCCTGATGACACCTTGGCTGACCACCCTGTTCCCTGACATCACCACTTTTCCAGGAAACACATTTACAATCACTTAGATTGGAAGAGACCTCTAAGATCAGAGAGTCCAAAAGCTGCCCAGAACAGCCAAGCCCACCACTAMTCCCTGTCCTCACGTGCCACAAGGACACATCCATTAAATCCCCCCAGGGAGGGTGACTCCTGTTCCTTACCCACAAACTCCTCCCCACTGCCACCCTCATTCAGCTCCTGACACCCAAAACCCTCCCTAACACAGAGTSCTCCTCATCCCAGCGTGCCTCCAGGATGGCAGCAGCTTTCCTGCTGCACTCCCAGCCCCTCCTGCTCACTGCCCACGGTGCAGGCACTGCTGCAGATGCTCCTCTGTTGGGACTCTGAACCTGCCCTGTTTTGGGGGAGAAGCAAGAACTCCTACCTGACTGTTCTCCTGGTTTTCCATGGTTTCTAACTCACCAAGAACTCTCCAGACAAGGGGCCAGCACAGACCCAAGTGAGGGGTCTCCTCATGCAGCACCTTGGCACCTGCYCCAGCCAGACCCCAGAACTCCCAGCAGTGCAGCCCCAAGCCCCCAGGCTGCTCCATGCTCAGATGTTCATGGTGGTCACTCCTGACAGACCCTGGAGTTTGGCCAGGGCTGCCCCAGCACAGGCAGTGTTTTGTGCCAGGGTGGTGCAAGCCACAGGGGCAAGCACAGCCCTGCACAGGGGCTGCAGCTGGAGGACCTGGGTGCTGGGAGAGCCCTGACATGGGAAGGGACCAGACAAAACACAGYACAGCCACTGATGATTACAGGGCTGGGATATGTTAATGCTGAGCTGTAATGAAGATGCTCCAAGGCAAGAGGAAATTAATTTTAGAAGCTTCCCTGCCCACAGCCCTCTCCCTGTGCCAGCAGGAAGCTGTGTGGGAGCCTGTCCAGCCGCCCCAGGCACTCCCCAGCAAGGGCATTGTGTGTGCAAACCATCCCAGCTGGGAGCACTGAGGAGGGGTTCATTGTTCCTGCTGCACAGAGGGGCAAAGCCAGCCCTGGACACAACCCTGGGAGCACTGGGACACAGAGTGTGCTGCCTCCCCACATCCACATCCACTGCTCCCCCTGCTCCTCACACCCCTCAGGGCCAAGGGGAGCTCCAGGCTCTCCTGTGGCTCTGCCCAAAACAAAACAAAACTGGCTGAGTCACAGGATCATCAGAGACTCACAGAATGGTGTGGGTAGGAAGGGCACTCAGAGCTCATCCTGTTCCACTCTCTGCCATGGGCAAGGACACTTCCACATAGACCAGGTCACTCCAAGCCCTGTCCAAGCTGGCCTTGGACAAGTCACAGGCRTTGGAGAAGGAGCAAAATGATGACCAGGTTCTCTTGTCCTTGCCTTGGAGCAGGAACAAGGGACTGGGGAGCAGGCACCCATGGAGCTGGAGCCTGCTGGGTGCATGTGGCAGGCAAAGATCTGTGGGCTCTGGGGTTTCRCTGTCTTTTCTTTCTCAAACCAGCTGCCAAGTTCATTCCCCACGTGGCAGCCACTCAGCCTGGAATGAATGTGACCCACTTCACTGCAGTTGTGTCACCCTGCCAAAAAGGTGACACACTTTGAGCCCCGGGAGAGCCTGCAGCCAGCAGTGCCACGTGCTCCCTGCCAGGACCCAGCCCTGCCCCCTGCCAGGACCCAGCCCTGCTCCCCTGCCAGGACTCACCCCTTTTCCTCCAGATTTCTGGTCAAAGGGCACCATGGTGATGCGCTTCGATTCCCTCTGGTAGGTGCAGTAATGCTTCACCCAGGAGGTGCCAAAGTGACCTGCAGAGCAAAGACAGGGGTCAGCTTCAATGCTGTGTTTGACCATCACTCCACATGCCAGACTCTGCACCTAGAACACTTCCAGGAAGCAGTGGCAGTGATCCTCCCTGGCTGCCACATTCCCACTGAAATGTCACTGGGCCAGTCCCTGTGCTCCAGGGGTTCTGCCCCTCTGTGGCCCTGTGCTGCCACAGCCCTTCCCCAGGCATTCCCAGCACATTCCCAACACCTACGCTTCTCCTGCACGTAGAGGTACCCCTCCATCGTGTAAGGGCTGATGTTCTTGTGCTCATGGGGATTCTCCTTCATCTTCTTCATCAAAGCTTCAACCTCTGACCTCGTTCCTTCAAAGCGGTTTCTCGTCTGCAAATTAAATCAGGAATGTCTTTTCCAGGGCAGGGAGCTGTGCCTGGCTCTGCAGCACGTGGGGTGGGGCTGGGTCCCTGTGGGAAATGGGACTGGGGAGCCCAGGGGCAGCCACAGGGCAGGTTTGCTTCCTGGGCCTGCATTTAGGCTAAAGCAAAAATATTACAACAATTGGCAAGGCCTTCCAGAACATCAGGGGGCTCACAAAAAGAGGGAGAGTGATTTTTGACATGGGTTGATAGTGATAGGACAAGGGAAATGGATTTAAACTAAAAGAGGAGAGATTTAGATTGGATATTGGGAAGGAATTGTTCCCTGGGTGTCCAGAGCAGCTGTGGCTGCCCCTGGATCCCTGAAAATGTCCAAGGCCAGGCTGCACAGGGCTTGGAGCAGCCTGGGACAGTGAAAGGTGTCCCTGCCATGGCAGGGGGTGGAATGGGACGAGCTTTAAGGCCCCTTCCAACCTAAACCAGTCTGGGATTCATTCTGTGACTAAAATACACCACAAGGTGAGGTGGCGCTGCCAGACACTGACAGCAGTGGGACACCCCAGGCACGGGGACACCCCAGGCACACTCACATTCTGGATGCTGATTGTCAGCTCTGTCTTGAAGTCACTGAAGTCCTTTGCGAGCTCGTAGCCGTGGTGGTAGAACGTGAACAGCCCCTGCAGAAAGGCCAGCAGCTGCATGGGGAGAGAGCAAATGCAGATGGTCAGCAGGGACCCAGAGCAGCAGCCAGAGCTGCCACTGCTGAGGGGCTGGGAGGGGCTGTGGGGAGAGGCTGGAGCCCCTGCACTGCCAGGGCTCCTCATGATCCCCTGTTCCAGCACAGCACCCCAGCTGAGTGTGACTTGAGAGCTCACTTACAGGCTCCACAAACTCAAACATCTTCCTCTCCTGCACCTCCTGCACCTTGAAGACGTACTCCAGGGACACCTCGTAGAAGTGCTGCCGGACCAGGTCCACCTGGCTGTCTGCCTGCAGAGGGGGTGGAGAGGAAACAGCTCAGGARCCAGCAGAGCACAGCTGGAACAGCCCCAAGCAGAGCAAACCCAGCTCCAGCCYCCAGGCCCAGCTGGACAGATGGCACAGCAATAAACATAAACCTGATGCACAGGAGCAGCTGAGAAAAATGGGTGTGGTGGCTCGTGTTCTCACCTCCCCAGCAGCAGGGTGGAAAACACAGTAGAGACGAGAAAAATGGAGAACACTGTGAACTTGACAAGAAAAAGCAACTTTCCCTATTTTTGGAAAGCACTCTCCCTCTCCAGGGATGCCACACCCACATTTCACAACTCCACACTGAATCCTCTTTCTGAGGGAACCCCTCCCTCGGTGGGGTCTGAGCCACACAAASCACGGACACTTCCCGTGGCACGGGGGAACAGGAACCAGCAGCGGCACTGGGAGCTGCTCCCGGCGGGCTGCGGGCTCCTCCTGCTCCCCGAGCCACGGCTGGGTGAGAGATGCCACCAGATGGCACCAGCAGCCAGCGCTGCTCCGACACACCTGCACAGCACCCAGCATCCCAAAYGTATCCCAAACAGAATCCCCTACAGGATCTGCACAGCACCCAGCATCCCAAACACATCCCAAACAGAATCTGCACAGCACCCAGCATCCCAAACACATCCCAAACAGAATCTGCACAGCACCCAGCATCCCAAAAGCATCCCAAACACATCCCAAACAGAATCTGCACAGCATCCAGCATCCCAAACACATCCCAAACAGAATCTGCACAGCATCC
>CADDXX010000254.1:381514-394533 GCA_902810485.1 Alauda arvensis | reverse complement strand
ACAGAATCTGCACAGCATCCAGCATCCCAAACACATCCCAAACACATCCCAAACAGAATCTGCACAGCACCCAGCATCCCCAGCACATCCCCAACAGAATCTCCAACAGAACCCCACACTGCTTCCCACACAAAATCCTGCACAGGATTCCATGCTGCATCCAGCATACWTACTGCACAGAATCCTGAACACATCCTGCACAGAATCCTGCACAGAATCCCATCCTGCATCCCAAACAAAATCCTGCACACATCCCAAACACAGTCCTGTGCTGCAYACTGCACAGAATCCCACATCCTGCACACATCCCACACACATCCCACCTGTACCCCATGTGGCACCTCCAGGCAGCCCCACAGGGCCCTGCTGTGTCCAGGGCACAGGATCACACACCTCTGACAGCCAGCAGTGGATCCTTCCCTCCACAGCCAGAATTCCTCCCCCTCCCATGGCCCATATCAGTACCTCAAACACAGACTAAACCAAGGGCTCAGAGGGTCATTTAGAAGGCACCATTCCCTGGGATATGTGGGAAGTTATTTACAAAGCCCAAGGACAAGGCTGGCACATGTGCCCATATCTGAGCCCTCCTCAGCCCTGCTTTGCTGGGAGGTATCACCTGTGTCACAGCTATTTCTGCTCTCGAGCCCCCAGCTCTGCTGGACACAGTCCCACCACCTGGGTACAGGAGCCCCATGGCCACCAGTGCCCCCAGTAAGGCACCAGCAGCACACCAGCACCGTGCCCAAAGGCAAGGACACACATCCTGCAGGGCCAGCCCAGCCCTGGGCCAGCACAAGGAATCCCAGACTTGAAAGAAGTGCCTGAAAACTCAGCATGCTCATCCAGCAGGAGCACTTGTCACCACTCAGCACGTCCTGAATCACTGATGGCTCTTAAAGAGTTTAAGGCACTAAGCCTGATCCCTCCTCCCCTGGAGCACAAAGCACAGCAGCCACTGGCAGAGAGGGAGACCAGACATCCATGATTTGTGCTGGCACATGGGAAGCCTGCAGCAGAACCAGTTCCTTTCTGTTACACTCTTTAATTATAAACCCTCTCTCCTTTTTGACTGCTATCCATTTTGGGATCTCTCTGATTTACTCACCAAGACAGCTCCATGTCCTTTCATTAAAGGAAAAGGGGAAAACCCAGCACCCGCAGCCAAAAGAGGGAAAAAATGAGTTTGCAGCCAGGAGAACCATTGTTATAAGCTCTGTGAGGCATTCATAAAGCTCTTCACAATCACAGCCAGACATGGAAACTCAGAGGTCACTCTCACCTCCTGAAGCTGGGATTCTTTCTTCTTGGAAGACAAGTTCAAGTGCTTTTCTAGGACACCACAGTATTTCTCAGTCTCCTTGTCATATTTCTTTTTGGCATCCTACAAAACAGAGCCAAAAGTGTGACACTGAACACAGTGGCCCAGAGCAGCTGTGACAGCACCCCTGTGGCAGTGCCAGGTGGGAGCTAACATGAGACAGGACCTGGGGGCAGCAGCTGGAAGCAGGTGAGGCTGCTTTTATCTGCCAGCATCAGGCAGCTACAGGAAAGCAGCTCATGCTGCCAAAAACCCAAGGCTTGAGGGAACCCCTCCTCTATTCCTGGGGCCCAATCTTGGTAAAACATCCAGATCCAAAAACAACAGAGAGAGGAAAGTGCTTTCTAAGCAGAACATGGTCACCATTGCACATCCCACCCCTGTCCCCCCAGCAAGAGCTTCTCCTCTGTGGGACAATGACACAGCACCTGCCTGTGGAGCATTCAGGATCCCAACTTCACTTTCCTCTGCACCTCTCGCCCCAGCCTGGCCACCCCAACGTGCCAGGACCAAACTGCTGCCAGCACCTGCTCCCAGGCAGGTCACTCTGGAGGAATCCTCTCAGTGTTTGTTTTCAGCTGCMCCAGGCCGGGCTGGGCATGTGAATGCAGCCCGGGGTGCTGGCATGAGCTGCTTGCAGGCAGCAGCAGGTTGTTATAACAACAGGGGAGCCACAGACAGTGGATTTCATTTCAGAACAAAGGCAGGAAAGAAAGAAGGGGGGCCAGGCTGTCTCAAAGCTGCCCTCAGCCACTGCAGTGCTTCCCCGTCCTGCCAGGAGCCTCAGAGYTCCCCTGCAGCCCCCAGACATGCTTTGGGCTGGGGGACTCTGGAAAATGTGAGCCCCTCCAAGAAAATCCTATTCTTCCCTGGAGTAAGGAGTAAGTTCACTCCAGCTGGCATGCACTTTTTTGCCCTTGGCACGTTATTTGGTTGTGGGTGAACTCGGAACACTGAGGCCCTTCCCAGGAGCTGGGTCAGCCCTGTGTCCATCCCACAGCAGCACACTGCCTCCTGCACGCCCGAGCCCCTCCTGCAGTGTGCCAGGTCCTGCCAGCTGCGGGGGCAGGGGCTGGCTCACCTTGGCAGCCCCAATCTGCTCCTTGCGGAACTTCTCCAGCGGCGTGATCAGCACCTCGCTGGCGTTCTCAATCTGGGGGAGAGACAGGCACAGCTCACCTGGGCTGCTCCTTCTCCATGGAAACCCTCCCACAGCCCCCAGACACCCACAGGCTTCACACCCCTGTCTCTGCAAACCTGTGAGCCCCCCCAACAACAACACCACCAGCAGCAACACTCCATTCCTGAGGCTCTTYAAGTGCTTCCCAGCCAAGCCCACCCTCTCCTCCCTCTGCCCTCCCCTGCAGCTCCACCCCGGGTGAGGGAAGGAGCCCTGGGGCTGGCAGTCACTGTCCCCACGGTGTCCTGGGTGCCACCACCCCCTGCTCCAGGACAGACAGGGCCATACCATGCGCATCCGCTCGTCCTCCAGGTTCCGCAGCACCGTGGCAAACTCCTGCAGAGACTTGGCTGGAAGGGACACAGTCACCATTTAACATTGCACTTTTAAAGAMAGGAACTGCACAGAGGGGTTTTATCTGTCTGTGTTTGGGGCAGGGGGGTTGGGATTTTTAGTCTTTGCTCTCTCCCTGGAAAGGTTCCCACCGCCTACAGAAGCGACTGCAGAGCATCCCCAGGACCAGGATTGCTCCTCCAGAGAGCAACACGCTCAGCTCAAACCTGCCCTGCCCAACAGTCAGTCATCACGCAGCCCCACTGGCCTCCAGCCATGCCCAGCACACGAGGGGCAGCTCCCCAGCACGGGCACAGCACCAGGGAGACCTGGCTGAGCAGCTATTTCTGCTGAGAGACTGCACACAAATAAACAGGCAAAGTTAAATCAGGGCTAAAGCTTCTTTGCTCTCCTGGCTCCAGACGATGTGCACAATAAGCTCTAAAAGTTCAGCTGGGGCAGGAGCAGGATGAGAGAGGCAAGAGGCTGAAAGGCACCACCCTGTGCCAGGAGAAGCTCTGTGGCAGAGCCAGGCTTAGTTCAGGGAGCACTGCCAGGCTCAGCTTTGATTCCCTCGGGCACAGGATCCTGTGCTCCAGCAGCAAGGCTGCTGCTGCTCTGCCTCAGAGCACAGCCCCTTGCAGTGCATCCAGCCACAACCACCTCCAGATTCTCCTGTCCAGTGCARAACATCCAGCCAGCTGAGATGGCTTCACATCCAGGCAATCTKCTCCCTTTCCTATCTGGCAGGGACAGATCCAGGCCAAGAAGCAGCAACTGATTCCCTGGGGAAGGCTTTGCTGCTGTTGAACCAGGAGGAACAYGCCCTCTCCAGAGAGCACCCAGACAAACTCCTGGACCTTTGGTGTGCTGGTGTGTGTCCCCCAGCCCTGCCCTGCCCTGCCCTGCTGGGGGCTGTGGCTGCAGGAGCAGCAGCACTCACCTATGCAGATCTCATCGTCCGTCTCRGCGTCGCCGATGCAGCGGAATTTGAACTCGTTGAGCGAATCCGCGAACTTGCGCTTGGCAGCCGACAGGTCTGTGAGAGCAGGGGCAGGGAAAAGGGGGATTCACACACGGGACAGCCCCCAACAGCAGCGTGCAGGCAGACACGGGAGCCCAGCCAGCAAACACCCACAGAGGGACCCTGTGAGGGACCCCCGGCACCAGGGAAGCCCCAGGGCATTGCCCTTCTGCACCCACCCCAGGGACAGGGCTCTGGGGGTCCCTGTCAGCACCCCCAAAATACCCCACAGGAGATGATGAAACCTCAAAATAGCAACAGAGCCACCCCAGAGCTCAGACCTAGAGCCACRGGGCAGCAGCACACRGTGACACACAGTGACACWGYSCCACCTCTGCCATGCTCCTGTGCTGCTGAGGGAAGGCAGTAGCACAGGGCTTTGTTGCTTCCCAAGATGCAGATTCTCTCCAAGATCTGGATCCTATTAAGTTCTTACTGGCAGTGACCTGAGTGGATCCAGGGTTGGCTTTTCAAAGCAGCCCTGTTAACCTGGCACACGCACACAGTCCYGGGCACCGTCAGGCTGCCAGCACTGCTGGTGTGAGGAAGACACAGTGTTCACTCCCCCCTGCACTTCTTCACTCTAAACCCAAAATTCCACGGTTTTTTTCCCTTTCCCAGCACCGGTGGAAAATGTGTGTGCATGCAAAGGCCATTTCCTCCTCTCAGACACCAACAGCCAAGAGATAACCACACCAGATCCAAGTGTTTTGCTTTCCCCATGGGAGAAGGGAGTTGGCAACTTTCTCCAAGCATTAAAGCTGTTTTCCCAGTATTGCTGCTGACAGCCCTGGGGTTAATCCTGCCCAGCTCAGTCCCAGCTGCCTTCACACAACTGCCTCCTAAGGCAGCAGGAAATCACCCAGCCAAGGCAGGCAGGGAGAGGGAAATCCTCRGAAGCCTTCCCAGTGGAAAAGTACAGAGGGGGCTTCTGCAAGGAGGTTCACACATAACAGGATTTGCACTTTRCTGCCTGGAGGATGGAACAAGCACKGCTTTTACACCCTTCCCATGCCTGGAGCTGCCAGGAGTCTCCACTGGCACCTACAGAAGCAAGACACATGTTTTTGGGGGAAACTTCCCCCAGGGTGCTCCTGGGCAGGGTTGAGAAGAGGGGCTCGAGATGGGGGGAAGGTTTGTAAGGTTTGTTCCAGCTGAGCACAGGGCTGAGCAAAGGGCACTGGGACAGCCCAGTGCAGCTCTCCCTGCTCCCTTCCACGTGCTGGTGTCAGCAGCAGAGCAGCTCCTTCCCTCACCAGAGCCTGCTGGAGCAGCCACAGGGCTGGGGACTCTCAGCCAGCCCCTGCTGCCTGCCCTGGAATGACCACCACGATGATGTTAATGATTCAAGGAGCCATTTCCTCTGCCCCAGGCCCTGCTGGCCCYCAGCCCTTGGCCACATTCCATGTGCCCCATGCCCACCCGAGGCAGTGATGTGACTGAGGTGCCTGATGTGACACCCCTGGTGCTGGCAGCACCCCAGAGCTGTGGGCTGAACACCTGGGGGGAGCTGAGCTCCCCAGCCCRGGGCAGGGTCACCCTCTGCAGCTCCATCCTCTCCTCCACCTGAGAGTGAGGAGCAGGGGACCAGGCAGAGCTCTGGCTCTGGGACCAGGCAGGAGCCAGAGCAAAGCCAAGCAGGCTCTGGAGGCAGCAGCAGTGACAGCAATGGCCCAGTGCTCAGAAACAGGCAGGGGGAGAGGGAGATAACTCCTGGAGTGACAGTGATAAGGATAAAATTAGCAGCAGGATCAGCCAGAACAGGAGAGAGGGGCACCCATGACCACGTCGTGGGGCCCCATCGTCCTCCCTRGGCCACTGCCAGGCCCACCCCATCCCTTCTTCCTAAAAGCTGGAACCCCTCACCTACATTTTGGGACAATGCCCCTGCAGTGGAAGCAGGAAGGCACAGGGAGAACAGGGCAGCCCCTGGATGAGCCTCAGCTCCTGGGGGTTCTCCTTCCCCAGGACTGTGAACAAGCAAACCCCAAATCCTGCAAAAGCTCAAGAGAATGTGCTGCTTCCTCTCATGCACAGGCAAAACCACTGCACGTGAGTCACACCAGGGCTGCACCAAGGGCTGGCAAGTTTTCCTTCCAACTTCTCTGCTGGCTTGAAGAGTCAACCACAGCATCAGGGAAAACCACACAGAAAGCCTGAAAAATTCTCCTGTCTGAGCAACACAACCAGCTCAGACTGCAGTTATCATCATCATTATCAGCATCACCACCTCCCATGGCTCCCTTTTCCCACCTGGGCTGGTGAGGGTGGGACAATCCCTTTGGGAAAGTCCCCTGCACAGGAAACTGGCACACACAAGTCCACCTGCACAGCTACAGCAACCAAGGATCTAAATAAAATGTGATGCATTTTATTTAAAAGTGATGCATCCTCCCCAGCCACTGCATCCTCGACATCCACCTCAGGAGCAGCAGGAAGGGAGACGGCTCCCAGCAGGTCAGAGGGCAGCAGCCTTTCCTGGCAGCAGCCTTGGATAACCCCTCTGCCTGTCCCTCACACCCAGCCCAGGGCTCACCCCRCTTTCCTGCTCCCTCTGCAGCCAGGGAGCTGGGGAACTGCTGCCTGAATTCCATCCCAGCCTCACACCTCCAGCTCCAGGGCTCCCTCCAAACCTGGCTGAAGGGATCTTCTCCAATCCCAGGAATCCTGCAAGGGATCAGCAGCAAGGGAGCACCCCGTGCTCCCTGTGTCCCCCCTCCTCCTCCTCAGCCATTGAAGAGTTCAGACTTTCTGGGAAGTGGTTGCAAGGAGACTGAAGTGGTTGCTTCCAAAGCCTCTTCCAAAGGAATTTGGAACTACTGAAAAAGGCCTTTTGGAGAAGGCAGTGTCATGATCTCCCAACCCTCCTCCACGAGKGCAGCACCCTGGGCACTATGGGGTGACCCCATTGCAGGCAGGTCTGCACTCAGCACCCCAGAAACAACGGGTAGGACACTGAGGGAAAACACAACACATCACAATGAGATGGCAGGAAAATAAAGGTCCCCCCCTGCCTGGTCCCGTGCTGGAAAGATCAGGTCAGCCAGGGAAAAGTGAAACTGCTGGCTCAGAGGTGGGGGCTCACCCAGAGCTGACTCTGCAGCCAGTTTGCTACATRAGCTGGAAAGAGCAGAAAGCTCTGGCTCAGCTGGACCCGGGACAGGGGCAGGAGCAGCAGGAGCAGCAGGATGGGTGGTTCAGGTTAAAGACAAACCTGCTGCTGAGTCTGGCCATGAAGGGTTAATGCTGCTACAAAGGGGGAGCAGAGGATGCTGCTTGCAAGGCRAGCTCCGGGCTCTGCCAGAGGCTGTGCTCACACGGAGCAGGATTTCTACACTTCCTGCAAAGAAAACTGCTTAATAGCCTGTATTTAATGTTCAAGTGGACAACAGGAACTGAGACTCCTGCCCCTTCCTTCCCCTGCAGCAGAGAACAGCAGGAACAGCAGGCTCAGGCTGTCTGTCCCCTGCAAGCCCCCAGACAGGGACAGCAGGGCAATGCCAGTCCCCAGCAGCAGCAGCCCCTCTGCCCCAGGCAGGGCACATCTGGGGGATCACCACTGCACAGCCCTCMTTTGGGAACAGGACACAGCCCCTGGCCCCTGCACAGCCCCACAGCYCCCCAGGAGCACAGAGCCAGCCCAGGGCCCCCGGGGGCAGCAGGGATGGGTAATCCAGGGAACAGCTGCTCTCATCAGCAGCCAAACCAGCCGGATTACAGCCTGCCAAGGGTGCTTAGAAAGCAGCAATCTGGTGTCTGTCCCCACAGCCAGCCAGGGCTGCAGCACAACACCCCTCTGTGGGGTCACACAGCCCTCCTGCAGCTCAGGGATGCCCAGGGAAGGGGGTTTGGGGAAGGTCAGAGCTGGGAATGGCCCRTGGATGCATGTGAGCACTCATCCAACCTGGCCCATCCAACACAGGAACCCAGCAACAAGAACCTCATGCCTGAACACAGCCCCTGCAGCTGCCACTTTGGAGTTTTACCTGCCCAGCCCCAGCCCCTGCAGCACTGGGGTCAGCACCAAGCGTCAGGGCAGCGTCATGAAATGCTTCATTTGCTCCAGGAGGTATAAATCCCCTCTCTGTGCTTGCCAGCAAGGTCAGCAAAGCCCTGCTCCCCTGAGACAACGAGGTGCTCTGGGCTTGGCCTGATCCCAGAGTCACTTCCATCCACAATTAGCACTGATTTGTTTATTAAACAACTTCTCCACCAGGTGGTTGGAGTTAATCAGTGATTTAGGATGGGACCGCAGCTGCTGGCAGGTTCCCTCTCTAAATCATCATGARCAAATACATCAAACCAGATGGGCAGAGCCCAGCCCACTCCAGCACAGCTTCTGCTGTCGTGTTCTGCACAAAAGCCCGTGGAGAGGCTGCACACACGGCTTGGCACACACCAGGGAGGGAGGTCAGAGGGTGCCAAAGACAGCAAGGTGACCCCAAGGACCAGGGCCAGGGGCACAGGCCCTGCAGCCACCCCAGGCAGCACCCCCAAGGCAGGGAGAGCCTGTGACATGGCCCCCACAGCTCCCCAGACCCCATTTCAGTGCCCTTTSCACACACACAGCCTCCAGCTGAGCCTTGTCTCAGCAGCACACCCAGGGAGGCCAAACCCCAGCACTCCATTTTACCGGGGAAAGTTTACAAACACACATTCCCTACAAACCACACCAAAAATCCCAAAGCCGCTCAGATGTGCTAAAGCACAGAACGACCTGAAGCTTTGTCCAGGATGCCCCAAGAGGCCCAGGAGGTGCCAGAGCCCCGGCTCAGGCTGGCCCTGCAGCCAGGGGAGTGCAGGGCACTGCTGCCAGCCCAGGCATCCCCATGTGSCTGCAGTCACAGGCTCAAGGTGGCTCCGTACGGCAGCGCTGGCCACGGGCACAGAGGRGCCTTTGTGGCCTCAATGGCTCCATTGACCAGGCTCCAGCAGCACAGCACATTGCAGCAACACGCTGGAGACAGCAGCTATTCCCATGGGGTTGTAAGAGATAAAGGTTCTGCGCTTCGTGAAAAACAAAGTTCTCCCTGGGAAGGACTGCCTGGCTGCACAGCTAAAATTATCCCCCCTGCCCACCAGCCCAGCACCACGGCCACGTCATCCTGCCACCCCCAAATCAGTAATGCTTGCAGGGATCTTGGCAGCTTTGCCAGGCCAGGACGCTTTTGCAAAGCTTTCCAAGATCCCTAATGGAAGGCACTGGAGATCCAAGGGAAGTGAAGCCACAAGGGCCATCAGGGCCCAAGCTGCCAGGGCGTGTGTGCAGTGTGACATTCAGSGCTAGGGCTGCAGCAGCACCAAGGCAAGAAGCCACTTCCTTCAACTCCCAGTGCTCCAGCCACTCTCCTGTTCTCTCCTGGTTTGAGGAAATTGCCCTGCTTGCCCTCCTGCCCCACTTCTCAACCATGAATCAGCCCTGGACTTCCTCAGGCTCTGGAGCCCTGAGCCCAGTGCTGAGCCAAAGGTCTCACAGCCTCTCTCCATCCTTCCTCTTCAGCTTTTCTTAGCTTGCCCATCAAGTTATATTGCAACAAAGCCACTTTCCTGAGTCAGATCTTTGTCTCACAGWGGCTGAGACTCTGCAGAAGCCCAGCTCATGCAAATAGCTCTGCCTTTTCCCCCTCAGAGTGTCACCAGGGTTGTGACACTGGCAGGAAACAAGCTGGTCCAGGCAGCAGGGATGCAGTTGATGAAGTGCCCCTCACTGAGGGTCCCACCTGAAGGAACTCCAGCACTGGGCATGTGAACCATCAAGCAATGACCTCTCCATCCCACCAGGAAAGGAAGACTTGGGAGACTCCACCTGTCCCACATGAAAACCCTGGATGATGYTCTCCACTTGCCCAAACAGGACTGTGCAGCAGGAATCACCCCACAGTGAATGAAGTGCTGTCTGTGCCCAGCACAGTCTGGCCCTGCCCCAGCTCTGCATTAATCAGGGTATTTTAACGAGCTGCAGCAGCTCTTGACTCAGAAACCACAGTGGGSAGAGTGGCCAGGGGTGATGGTGCTGGGTGGGGACGAAGGGCAGCGATGGCAGAKGGAGTGACCAGGAGCCACAGGTGCCAGCAGAGCCTGCCCTGCCTGCAGCCAGGACACGCAGGAAACAAAACCCAGCAATGATGTAAACGACCCCCGGAAAGGCTTCCCATTCCTGGAGAGCCTGAGGAGACAGATGTGTGCAGCTGCAGGAGGCACAGCCGAACAGAGCCCTCACTCCCAGCAAGGAGCAGTGGGGCTCAGAGAAACACAGAGCTGCCAGAGCAACCACTGCACACCCTCAGGATGGCCCTGGAAGGTCAGGGGCCCAGGTACCACCAGCTTGGCAGGGAGCTTCCAGGCTGACCATCCCCAGCACATCGCATCAGCACAACCCCCAGCACCGAGCAGAGCCCTTGGTGACCCTGCCCAGGGGCTTCCTGGGGCTCTGCACGAACATGGCAACATCCCAGTCCTCCCASAGCCCCCAGAGCAGCACTGCCCACAGCTCCTGCAGGGGCACAGCCCATCTGCCCCCAGCACAGGGCAGCGTCCCCCAGGTGCCACCCCTGCTCTCTTGTGCTGGACACAGAGCAGTTCATGCACTTTACAGCAAAATAAAATAAAACGGGATTTCTCCACTTCCCCACCARCTCCCATGTCTGGCACTTTTCCCTGAGCTTATTTTTGTTCACATCCTGGTGTTGTTTTATGGCAGAACCCCCCAGCCCGTCCCAACCTGCAGCCACAGAGCTGGCCGGGCAGGGAGCCAGGCATCAGAGCAACAGAGCTCAGGTGGGAGCAGGCAAGGTCTGTGAGTAAAATAAAATGCAAATATTCAGCACTCCAGCACAGAGGAGGGATGCATCCAAACAGCAAACACAGGCAACAGCTTAAGTGCCTGGAAAACATCAGGGACATGGTAATGAAATGGAAAATTACCATCCTGGCTGGCATTTCCATGTGCAGCTGACTGCACAGGCAAGCAGTGTGAGGAAGCAGCAGTGGGATTTTCACTGTGTCCCAGCCAGGCCAGGGATTTGGGCACAGTGCTGGCTCAGASAGAGAGATGTCAGACCTGCTGAGCACAGCTGTCCCACTGCACCCAGTGCCTGACCTTCAAACCCCAATCCCTGACCAAAAACAAGGATTTTCAATATGGCATTTCCCCTCCACCTGCACACTGCCCCACTGCCACTGCTCCAGGCAGGATATGTAAATGCCTCCAGCCTTACACCTGTGAGTAAAGTGCCTCCAAGGGCAGGATGGAAATGTTTTACTCACAGCTCCCCACTGGGTCAGTCCCTATTGGCATAACACTGCTCCAGTAATTGTAGCTTCTCCTCAAACTGCCAGGGGAGGTTCAGGTTGGGCATCAGGAGAAATTTCTTCCTGGAAAGAAYSGTCAGGCTCTGGAAGGGGCTGCCCAGGGAGGTGGTGGAGCCCCCATGGCTGGATGTGCCCAAGGAAGGACTGGATGTGGCACTCAGTGCTCCGGGCTGGTTGACAAGATGGTGATGGGTCACAGGTKGGACTTGATAATCTTGGAGGTCATTTCCATCCTCAATCATTGTGTGATTCTGTGATTCCTCTCCAAACCCTGGCACGACCCACAGGAACTCTGCAAATGACTTTACCCTTGTTACCACAGTATTTCATCGACTGGAGCCTGGAATCACATTTCATTAGGACAGAATGCCCTGCCCGAGACAGCTAATCGATTTAGAGGACACTAATCCAGAAGAAATTTGCTCCTGACCCAGGCAATGCCCATTAGTGGAGCAGAAGGGGGTCTGGCAGGGAGGGCAGGCCCTGCACGGGGGGGCTGTGCCAGAGCCCCTGCCAGACACCCAGACTGCCTCAGGCACTGCCCTGCTTCTGGATTAGTTTGTTATTAAACCTGATTAGTTAATAGGTGGGCCTATTTAACAGGGAGCCCACTTGATTTCTCAAGGGGCAGCACCAAAGCATTGGGGTCATGAGGGGTGATGAGCCCAGAGCCCCAGGTGGGGAGGGGACCAGAGCCCTGTCCCTGCAGGCAGGACAGGAGGGCACATCCCAGCCAGGCCATGGCACGGGCCAGTGCCTCCCTGTCCCCCCTCTCTTGTCCCCATCCCAGAGGCAGCAGCTCTTRGCCACAGGCAGGGCAGGGAAGCGGGGTCAGCTCCCAGCCCCTCCCGAAATGGTTCTGCACCACCTCCTTCCTTCTCCTCCCAAGGAGGCTGCGGAAATCCTTTTGTCGCCGGCGCTCCTCCACCTCAGCTGTAAGAACAGGAAAAAAATCCCACTGTGCTTGCAGGAACATCACTGGCAAGTGAGTCAATTTTTCCTGCTTCGGCAGGAAAAGAGAAATATAAATTAAAATCCCCAGCAGAGCACAGGGAGGCACGCAGGGTGAGAACAGGGATGCACAGCCCAGGGCACAGCACAGAACCATGGAATAGCTTAGGTGGGAAAAGCCCTCTAAGATTCTCATGCCCTGCTGTTCCCCCTGCACTGCCAAAGCCAACACTGACCCTTGTCCTCACCTGTAAAACCCCTCCAGGGATGGTGACTCCACCACTGCCCTGAGTGCCAGCATCTGACCACCCTTTCCAGGAAGAAACCRCTGCCTTTAACCTGGGCTTTCTCCTGGAATTCATGGCAGAGACACCCAACGCTCTGCTCTGCAATGGTTGGGATTTTTTGTAAAACATTGCTTAGCAACCAGCTCTCAACGAGGGCATGGCTCTGGACAGACACTGCTTCAGCAAGACAGAGAATAAAAATCCAGCAAAGGGAGGCTGCACCAGGCAGTGTGAGCAAAAGGCACACGCCAGCTTTTCACAGGTCCCTCAGCCCAGAGAGCCCTCCACACTCCCCTCACTGTGCATCATGGCATCCTACACTGCTTTGGGTTGGAAGGGACCTTCAAGCCCATCCCATTCCACCCCGTGCCATGGGCAGGGACACTTCCCACTGTCCCAGGTTCCTCCAAGCCCTACCTGAGGGTGCAGAGTGTGGGGAAGGGCGAGGTGGCAGCCCCCAGCCCCTGCTCCATGTGCCACAGCCAGATGGGCTGGAGGCTGCTGTGCTTCCCACCAGCCACAAACCCGCCTGGCACCACGGCACAGGCATCCCCTTCCCCCATGGCACCCCACAAACCCGCCTGGCACCACGGCACAGGCATCCCCTTCCCC
>CADDXX010000254.1:331256-372638 GCA_902810485.1 Alauda arvensis | reverse complement strand
GCCCGCCCGGCCGGGTGGCGGCTCGCAGCATGGCACATCTGTGCGGGAGATTATTGCCCGGGCTTAGCGGTGTGATCTGAGAGAATAAACCGGTAATCTCCTGGAAGGGCTGGACGTGGAGCGGCAGCGGGAGATGCTGGCACCAAGGAGGAGCCGTGGGGCCCTGTGCCAGCGCCGTGTCCCCCAAAGAGCATCGTCCCACGGACGGTGCTGTCACCACTTCCCTGCACYGGTGATGGATGTCGTCACCTCTCCCCCCCAAACGATGGCTGTCGCTGCACGCCCAGAGCCGGTGGCTGTTCCCCACAGCCCGCTTCCTCCGGGAACACGCCAGGAATTTGGCCCGGGCGCAGCAGCTGGCTCCTCACCTCCTTCCCCCGGCTGCGAGCCTGCGGAGCAAACTGCACTAAACAACTGCTCCTCCTCGTGGGGCGCTCTGGCTGCCGCCAGGTGCAGCTGAAAACGGGACACCCCGTCAGAGCCAGCCCCGGGGAGCTGAGCAAACCCAAATCCCAGCACCGAGTCCGAACCAAGCGCCCCAAGCCCCCCATCCCCGGCTGGGACGCGCACGGAGGGACCCGCGCTGAACGCTCCCCCCAGCCTGGGACAAGCAGCCGCATTTGCGGATAATCCCCGGGTGCCTGGAATCCCCCGGTTCCCCCCGCTCAGCCCCGGCTGGCAGCGAGCATTCCTGTCAGCTGAGCCGTGAAACGCCGCCGGGGCCCGGGCCAGCGCCGCTCCTGCCCGCTGCCGGAGGATGCTCCTGCCCGGAGCTGGGCTGGCAGCACGGGCCCCAGCCCACTCCTGACCTCCAAAAGTTCATCCACCTGTGCTTTCCAGCGGGTGGGTGCGGGCGCAGGAACCYGACACCGGCTCCACCTTTTGTCTCTGCTTTTTAATCCTCTAAAGCACGATTCTCTCCATCCTCACACCACAGCCTAATTCAGGCTGAGTCACCGCCTTCAAACAYGGCTTGTGAGCCACATTTTTTTGGATGAGGCCTCCTAATTATAAAAAAGGGATGTAATACTAATTACATGCTTATCTTGTAGGCAGGATATAAAGTTTAATGAGCTGTCATTTACGCCATATGCACGCAGCCCCATAAAAGCATGAGATGTTATTATTTGGATTATGCTCCCTAATTCTACCCTGCACAAAGCCACAGGAGCACTATTTTGGTTTTATCCTTCTCCATCACCATTGTTCGTGTTTAAAAGTGTTCCAGCACTTACTGCTAATAGAGAAAAACCTGTAAGTAGATTTATAGGACACTGCCTTAGAGAATGCCAATATCTGAGGCTCAAAAATGAATTTTTTCAGCACTTTTCCACAATGACAGAAAATGATGATGCTCAGACTGTCRTTTTCTGATGAGGGCAGAATCGAGGCCATACAAAGCTCTGGCACACACAAAACACCACACATACCACTGGAACCGAGGCCTCAGGCAGGCAGTGAGGAATCTGCTCCCCTTTTTCTGGCTTCATTCATCAGGAGACGCTCTTTGTGTTTGAGCTCCAAATGGGGGAGCAGAGCAGGGCAGCAGGACTGGGGAGAAACAGCCATGGACACCTTCCAGCCCTATTTTCCTAGGATTGTGCATCCAAACTGCAAAAGAATATCATGGAATATGCTGAGTTGGAAGGGACCAACAGCAATGGTGGAGCCCAGCTCATGGCCCTGCACAGGGCACCCCAGGAATCCCAGCACATTCCTGAGAACATTTATCMCTGAAGGGAAAAACAAGCAAACAAACAGCCCAGACTTCCACATCCTCCTGCCTGTGGATAACAACAGCTTGCATCCCTCTGTAATCCCTGCCATATTTGCCTGCTTTGATTTATTGTTTTGAGCAGCTGGGTTGTCTCACCCCAAGGGAGCCAGGTCAGTGGGACACCGTGTGGGGATCCAGCAGCACTGGACAGAACCCTGGCCACTGAGAGCTCGTGCCCTGGCCACAGGCAGTCCTGCTGGGAGCCTCTGCAGGGCTGTGCTCACTCATCCTCCCACAGCTGGGAGCTGTGGCTGCCCTGATCCCACACAGCCACCCCTGAGCCGACCTTGACCACACATTAGCACATTCTCCCTCACTCACCAGCCCACATCCCACAGCTCACTCCCTCGGGGAACATCTGCAGGAAACTACTCCAGCAGTAAAATAAAAATTTTAAAACGAGCAGTTTCTACCTAGATTAGGTGACCCTGGGACAAATGATTGCAGGGGTGGGGGCTGCCACAGCCTGGCAGAAGGAAGAGAGAGACTGCCAGAGGGTAGGGATAGATGGGATATTGGGAATAAATCCTTCCCTAGGAGGGTGGGCAGGCCCTGGCACAGCGTGCCCAGAGCAGCTGGGGCTGCTCCTGGATCCCTGGCAGTGCCCAAGGCCAGGTTGGACATTGGGGCTTGGAGCAGCCTGGGACAGTGGAAGGTGTCCCTGCCCATGGCAGGGGTTAGAACTGGGTGGTCTTTGAGGCCCTTTCCCACACGAACCAGGCTGGGATTCTCTGACTGCAGCAGCAGCAGCTCAGATCAGCCCCAGCCCCCTCCTGCCACCGGCGTTATCTCTGGGTGGGTCACACAGCCGGCTGGATCCAACCGGCTTGCTCGAAAAACAGCAATTCTTTCCAGAGTGAGCTTTCAGCTGGATCAGCTCCCTCATCCGAGCACAGCATCTTCCCACCTCCGCATTCCTGCCCCATCCTCACGCCGGCTGCGGCTGTCGCTGCGTGCCCGTGACACATCCATGGCTAACGCAGCCCCTTCTCCTCCGGGAAAGCTTCCTGCCAGTCAAGTTCAGCAGTCAGGGAAAGCTGGAGTGACAGCAGGAGCGGGAGGTGAGGAGCCAGCGCCGTTCCCCACACGGCACCTCACGGCTCGGTCCGGGCAGCTCGGAGCGCCCGAGCCCCGCGGAGAGGCTGGGTGTGAGCTCAGCATCCACACASGGACCCCCGGCCTCGCTGGGGACCTGAACCCCTCATGCCGTGACTGTCCTGCCCCGGGGGTCTCGGAGCCTCCCTGCAGCGGCTGCCGCGGTGCCAGCACCATTCCCACCCGTGTTCCAGCGGGAGCGACGGGGGGAAGCCCCGCACTGCTCCAGGGCTCCCAGCACCAGAGGCCTGGGCACTAATGCATGTCCTTAMACCCCAGGAGACAGCAGCCGGGCATCCCGACTGCCAGAATGCAGGAGCCGTCCCMGAGGTTTCTTGGAATTGCCCTGAGGCAGGAACGTTCAAGGTCTCCTCATTATGTGGCTGTGCATCACACTCACATCTTCCTGCTGCCAGACTCTTCATTGGGATGGGCACAGACGAGGCATTGTGGCAAAARTAAAACAACCCTGTTCCAGATAATGCATTAGACCACAGGATAATGAATCCCCTTGAATTCCCTGCTGTAAACCRCAGGGCGTGTATTGACCTGYTGTACTGACAGCCCTCCAACAGACCYGATCCTTGACCTGGCACCTGTCACAGGCTGTGAGCACAACTCTGGGGTGGACACCAGGGCTTCCCCTTCTCCCAGGCTATCCTGGCAGTGTGCTGTGGGTGTATTCTTGTGTGATTCTTCTCCATGTGACYGCAGGAACAGCCTCGGTGGCACCCTCAGTGTGACAGTGCTCCCTCCGCCGAGCACTCACGAGCTTTCCACAGAACATGATTTCAGATATAGATRTATTTTAGAGTGGAACAGTACTTTCCCTCACTGCGTTGCACCTCTCACAGTCACACATGAATTTCCRCCTACTCAATTCCTTTTTTTTCCCTTCTGCAGCTCACTTTTCTCCTCGCAGTCACTCCTCCTGGCCCTCAGGCAGATTTGCAGGGGTGGGCGAGACGAGACAGGAGACGGGAACAGCAGTGACACAGCTGAGCCTCTGCAGGGGGACAGATCCCCCCCAAAAACCGGGCTGGGGTCTCTTTCCCAAACCCTCTCCAGCTCCCAGCCCACCCACACTCGTTAACCTCSCATGATTTTTTGCAGTACTCATCATCAGCCACTCGTGCTGCCAAATCTCCTCAGACACCGCGGCTTTGGAACTGGTTTTGGAGCTGGTTTCCCTCCGAACGGAAATATCAGTGCCATCTCCTGTTAGTCAGCCMGTGGTGCCACAGCCATCTCCGCATGCAGCTCCTTCCAGGTCCTGCACCGCCTTCGTGCCTCGGGCCACGAGTTCCTCTGCCCTGCACACAGCACGCTCTGGAACCGCGGCTGATGAGCCTCTTATCAGTTCTRGCTAATTGGCTTCACCTCCTGCTCGTGCTCTGCCACTCTCACACCCGCCCGGGCGTGCCCAGGTCCTGGACGTGCCCAGGTCCTGGAAGTGCTGCCTCTGCCACGGCTGGTGTGTGCCTCTCACAGATCTGGGAGCACCAGGGAGAGCAGGAATGTCCGGGGAGAGCAGGAATGTCCGGGGAGCACCAGGGAGAGCAGGAATGTCGGGACACAGCCCCGCAGCCCAGCGGAGCTGTCTCCTGAGCAGGCACCACTCCCTTTCATCTCGGCTGGCAGCTGTCAGAGCTGATAGAGCAGGAGCCAGCTCCGGGTGCAGGAGGCACAGGGACACTCCTCAGGCTCCAGGGASGTTTCTGGTGCTTTCAGCCAGTGGGGAAGGTTTGTTTCCTTTGATTCCTKGTTAAAAATAGAAGGGAACTTCTCAGTACTCTTCAGCTGAGACACTGGGCAGCTGGGTGTGCCCCTGTCCCTTGAGCTCTGCTGGGCTCCTGTCACCCTGCACGGGTGGCACTYGGCCCAACTCGGTCGATTTTTGGCACAATTCCCCAGAGTGCTGCTCTCTTCCCCCTCCCCACTTTCAGGGGCAGCTTACCTACATTTTTACTACTTGATAAAGATTTAAACTCTGCTCCAACACCTGTCCAGCTGCAAACCTCCCTCCTCCTCCTGTCCMCATGTGTGACCCCAACCCTGCCTGCTGACAGGACCCCGAACCAGGACCCTCCTCAGAGCCCAGGGGTACTCACAAACCCCTGAGGCTTTCCCCAGCCTCATGTCAAGTTTGACTTTTGTTTCCAGGATGATCCTCAGGGYGCTGGAGCCTGGCTTCTGCTCTCARTGTCTGCTTTGTGTCCCCAGAAYTCAAATTGATGACCAATGATCAAAGGCACCCTGAGAGCCTTACGCTGAAGCAGCTTTTGGAATCGCCATGCTGGGGTCTGTGCTCACCCTGTTGTGGCCAGGAATGGGACACAGGATAACTCACAAATCAGAAACATTATTTTAAAGAGCAGTTCCTCAGTGGGGGAGTGCAGAGGCTCCGTTTCCAGCAGCACAAATCCCTGTTTGACTGGAGCCACMATGACCCTTCTCTGTGTCCCCTGGGAGCAGCATTGCCACTGTCARTGTTACCAGGGCTGTGCACACATGTGGGACAGCACAAAGCCCTGCATTATCCCGGCTGTGGCAGCCCCAGTCAGGCTGTGTGACACCARGGGGGCCCTGGCTGCCAGGTCACAGCTCCTGCTGATGTGAGGGCTGCTCCAGCACAAAGAGAGGGTGGGATGTTACTGGGTCAGGGAGCTGGCACGTCTGGAGGCATTTAGCACATTTAACATGATGCAGGAAGAACACACAGAGGAACTGCATAGAACAGCGTGGGTTGGAAGGGGCCTTCAAATCACCCAGATCYGACCATGGGCAGGGACAGCTTCCACAGGATCAGAYTSCTCCAACCTGGCCTTGGACACTTCCAGAGATGGGGCAGCCAYGACTCCACTGTTTTCATGTGTGTGTTTGTACATTTAGTCACCTCCAGGCAAAGACAGGCTCAGTGGTGCTGAAGAACTCTGTCCCCTTGCTTATGGTCCAGGTGACATCTCATCCTGAGAGGRAGGTGGGCTTCCAGCATCACCATCCCCTTCATCCCTGATCTCCCACTGTGCTGTCCAAAAGCTTCACTGGCTCCTTTTCCATCCAGGTACCACTGGCACAAGGATCCTGTGGAGCAAAGGGGTGGATATTTAGCAAGTGASGGGGAGAAGGGAATCCACTCCCTGTGATCACCAGAGAAGCAGCAAAGGAAACACCACCACAGGCCCTCAGGGAAGTCCTACTGACAGAAAAATAGAAGTGATACAGAAATAAGAAGTGATACATAAATAAAAAATAAAAGTGATACATAAAAAGCTTGGGATTTTTTAGGTGAATTCCTTAAGGGAAGTAGGTGGGCACACAGCACAAATATGGAAGACCCACAACACATCATCATCATGGAAATGTTTTTGAAAAAAGAGCTGGTCATAAATTCCCTGGGAGGAAAAGAAAATGCCTGACAGGTGCATTTTGGGCAGTGATAAGGCATTGAGCAGCTGGCCAAGCTACAGTTAAACACACAGTCAGAAACAAGCTCTCAATTAAATGGAAAAGTGAAATTAGTCACGCCCCTGGGAGTCACTGCAGTGCAGGAAGCTGGAATGGAAAAGTAAAGGAACCAAGGGCTATGAAATTGTCAATGATATCCATGGAAGRAGTATTTAAATAACAGGGTTAATTATAAAGATGACAAAGTTTCATTGTCAGGAAAGGCTAAACACTCTGCCTATTCTTGCTCTCCTTTTTGGGGAGAAATACWAAATCCCCTCAAAGGCCCAGCCAAGCAGCTGCCACTCCTTTCCTCTCCAAACAGAAARGATCAGSCTCTSTCCATGTTCTACAGGGAAGCTTTGGTCTGGTAATGCYCCMTGGATAAACACAGGAGTGGCCCAGGGSTTGTGGGGAGGAGAGGGAGCAGCAGCAGAGCAGCAGGACCCCAAAGAGCTGGGGGTGTTAAAGTGCCTCATCCTGTTCCAGAAAGGCTCTCCTGTGTCCCTTGGAGATGGAACAGCAGCACCCAGAGGTGTGACCTGCACCAAAGCCAAGGCAGGGAAGGTTTGGCCACCACCTCTGTCAGACACCCACAAACCCCATTCCAGTGCCCACCATCCCCCAGTGCCTCCAGGGAGGRTCCCAGCAGGCACCAGTGCTCCCAGCACAGCTGCCCCAGCCAGGAGCTCCCCAAATCTGCCCCACAAGCTGGGAGTGGCCAGGGCAGCAGCATTTATAGCCCACTGCTGGATCCCATCAGCACTGACACCTGCAAGTGCTGCCTCTCCCAGCAGCACCTGTGGGAGGGAACCCTCCCAGAGAGCACCTGCAAGCCCAGAGACACACAGGGGATTCAGGAACATCTCATTCCATCCCCCACCATGGGCAGGGACACCTCCCACTGTCCCAGGCTGCCCCAAATCCCAGTGTCCAGCCTGGCCTTGGGCACTGCCAGGGATCCAGGGGCAGCCCCAGCTGCTCTGGGCACCCTGTGCCAGGGCCTCAGCACCTGCATCATAAAAAGYTTCAAGGACAACCCATCCCTAAGGATTTTTGTGCCTAAGGAGGCAGGGGATCCCTGCCAGGCAGATGGGGGCTGCTTCTGGCAGGCCCCTCTGAGGGGTGTGAAGCCRTATGAAACCTCCAGCCCCTTTACTGGGGTTATATTATCACAAGACAATTCCAAGGAGAGGAATGTTTTCCCAAAATTTGTATAACCACTGGAAAAATGTCACAAACCACTGTGAAATTGAGCTGAAGCTGTATTTCCAGGAATTAGAACCAGAAGTTCCCAAACCAAACTCTAGTTTCCTTTTTGGAGGGGCTCCAGAGATGTCTGCTGTGCATTAGCCCTGCTAGGACCCGCGGGAGGGATGTGAGCGCTGCCTCTCCCTGTGTAAATAGCAATTTCCTCCTGCTGCTGCTCAGCAGCCCCGGCCCTCGGCGTTCCCTCTTTTTGTGTCTCTGCTCCTGGAATGTGGATGGAGATTTTCCTCTCCCCAGCGCTCAGAGACCAGCCCCGACACCACGGGCYGCATTACAGCAACTCCCTGCTGCTGGCTTCGGTGCAAATCGYTTTAATTCTCATAATTAGGCAAGGCCACTGCCTTTCCTGCGTCAAAATATCTTCAAACAGCTTCTCGAAATTCCTGTGGAAATCCCCACCGCCCGTCCCGGCCGTGCCCGGAAGCCCAGACAAAGGCTCGGTTCCTGGGGCTGCGCTTGGAGGAGCCAGTCCCGGCTCCCCCCGACCCTGCGGTCCCGGTGTCGCTGCACCCCCGAGGTGTCACCGCCCCGAGGGTGGCCTCCGCCTGGCCTTGGCTCTGCGCAGCGCTTGTCCCCTGCTCCGAGCTGTCAGAAGGGAAGGGTGACAGAGCAGCAGGGTGACCCTGAGGGTCCCCAAGGGCTGGGAGAGGTGGGGAAATCCCTGGAGGGCTGAGCCAGCCTGGAGGAGCTGGAAGGGCAGGGACAGAGGATGCAGCCCGGCTGATTTACAAGAAAAAGGGAGAAAACCAGAAAACAGATTTGCATTTTTTAAAGTTAACGATTATAGGAAGGGAAATGAGGAGCCCCCGTGCCGGGCACTGCCCCCGTGCTGGCACTGTCCCCATCCCGGGCACTGCCCCCGTGCCGGGCACTGCCCCCGTGTCGGGCACTGCCCCCGTGCCAAGCACTGCCAGGGGATCCCGAGATGCTCCAGAGCAGCCCCCGGGGATCCCACGGGCACCGCTGCCCTCTCTGCCCGTGCCCAGCTGAGTGCCAGCCTGCAGGGTCAGCAGGGAAATGCCCATCCCCTCACTACATTCTCCTCTCCAATCCTGCTTCTCTTCCCTCTGTCCCTACAAAGCTGTCCCCCAGACACCAGTCACAATTTCCAGGGAACACCTCTGGCTCTGTTCGTTCCCSTCCTGTCCTTGTCCCTTTGCTGTCCCCACCCCACGGCAGATGCAGGAGGGCCAAGGGCTGAGCTGATCTCACCCCTGTTTATATTCATGTGGCTTCTGAGATTTGGGTTGGGACCATAAAAATACGTTATTTACTGTACAATTAAATATTTGTATCCCAGTGGGTTGGACGTGGGTGAGCTGTAGTTTCTACAATACCCTTTAAGCATGGCTTACACTCTTCCTCATTGCCYTCCTTTCTGCACCTTTAATTCCCTCACTCGTCCCTTTATCAGCTGCAGGGAGGTTTGCCAGGGACTTTACGTTGTAAAATATTAAACAAAAAAACGTAAAAATAACAAGCCAATTTTTTTTAAAATTACTTTTAAATTGGCTTTGTCTCTCACTTACTTTTTCTGTGGGAAGWGCAGTGGCAAACCAAAAGCAGAATATTTCCTAATTACTCAGGAGCGCTCCCCCTGCACATACACCTGCCCAGCCTGGACACCCAATTACCGCGGTGATAATGGCGGTGACAGTGCTGTGACACACTCGAGCGGGCTGTCACAGCCYGTGCCTGCAGATTATCTGCCTCGGCAGCACTTGCCCGGGTGCTGTGTTTRACTCTGATGTTTAACTCCTGTTTGCAGCAGGAGGGCCGGCTCTCTGGTGGCACTCCCGTGTCCCCAGCAGGGTGGCACGCTGCTCCGTGGGGATGGGACCAGCCCGGGGGCTCTGTCAGGCTGCCCACGTTTGATCCATGGTGCGATTTGTGGGATGTCCTGAGCAGGGCCAGGAGCTGGGCTCGATGATCCTCACGGTGTGATTTGTGGGATGTCCTGAGCAGGGCCAGGAGCTGGGCTCGATGATCCTCACGGTGTGATTTGTGGGAATGTCCTGAGCAGGGCCAGGAGCTGGGCTCGATGATCCTCACGGGTCCCTTCCAGCTCCGGCTCTTCCATGATGCTCCGGGTAGGTGACTCCTAATTCTTCTGGGTTTTGGACGTACATCTCTCAAACCCATTTCAGCGCAGAAACCCCAATGATTTATCTCACTTTCACTGGGAGCAGGGAAGTTTCCCATTGATGGGGCCCTTGCCGGACTCTGGCAGCTCCTCTCCCGGTGCAGCCCCGGCACAGGCAGACCCGGCCGCCCCTGCCCTGCCCTGCCCTGCCCTGAGCGCCCAGGACGAGGCCGAGCCGCAATTCCCCGCGTTAATTGCCGGGATGCCAGTGCAGGGGAGAGACAGAGATTCCTTTGTGCCTGCTCCCAGCGCCTCTGTTCCAGGAGAACGGCTCAAAACCGACCTTGCTTTGTGTGCCCAGCCCTGGCCTGACGCTGTTTGCACAAGTAGCTGGGCTGACAAAGACRAAATCGGGAATTCTTGGAGATTTTGGGCAGTGAGATCTCTCCTGGAGCAGCCCTCAGACACAGCAGCTCCAGTTCTGCTTTCCTCAGGGGCTCAAATGAGAAAATCCAGCGCTGCAATGAGCAGAGCTGACATTCCTGGGGGAGCCTGCACGCCGGCTCCTGGGCTGCCCTCCCTGCCCTCCCTCACCCAGCCGGGCAGCAAAACCCTCCTGGGGCAGCCAGGCAAAGGGAGATCCAGCAACGGGGAGAGCTGGGACCCTCCAGGTCCATCCATCCTTGGTGCAGCCAGGCCTGGCCCTGCAGCACCAGCAGTGCCAGAGCATGGCCTCAGCCTGTCTGTGCCAAAATGAGCTGAGAAAAGCTGGAACAAGTTGGGCTTTMAGGTTTCWTCCMATGCAAACCATTCCAYGAGTCTGTGATTCTGTTTTTGGTGAGTTTTGGAAGACTGTGATGAGGGAACAGCAAACATGCCCGTGGGATCTCAGCAGCTCCTGGGAAAAGGCAGGGGATTGATGCTGGTCATGATGGAGCAGGGACTGCAGGGAGGAAACATCACTGGGAAGCAGGGGAGGAGGACAAATGGATTCTGTCAAGCTAACTTGATCTATTTTTAGATAAAATTGTAATTAAGTCAGTAGCTGATAACAGCRGGACTTTTGAGGTAATGGGGCTTCTGTTACATATCTAAATGCAACATGGCACATATTAAATGAATCAGGAGATGTCTGTTTTCCCTGGAATGGAATTACAGASGAGGCCTCGTTTGGGCAGGGTATCCAGGAGAGCCCTTTGGGAGGCAGCTCCTGACTCTGAGCTGATGCCCAGCCCAGCAAACAGCACTGGGCTCAGTGGCTCAGGCCATTTGTTAGAATACAAAGGCTGGGAGTCATTCCTCAGGAGGGGCTGCTCCCTCCTGGGAAACAGGGACTGCGAAACACCAGAGGGATCCTGGGGAAGGAGCTGGGGCTGACAGTCACGTTCAAGGCCACRGCAAAGACAAACAGAATCACTGTCCTGTGTCTGCCTGGGCGRGTGACAGCCTCTGGCAGAGATCAGCGAGGGCAAGAGCACCTTAAAGAGGCCCAGGATCCTGCCTGGCTCCAGGGGCAGAGTCCCAGCCCCAGCTGTGCCAGTCCCACCCAGCTGTGCCCGTCCCCACCCAGCTGTGCCCGCCCCAATCCAGCTGTGCCCGTCCCATCCAGCTGTGCCCAGCTGCGCCTGCCGCGGTTCCGTGGCGCCCTCTGGCGGCCGCGGAGCCTCCCTGCGCCTCCTCTCCTGCCTCCCAGCTCAGTCATTTTCTTCACCTTTTCCTTCATTAAAACCTCCCCTTACCTTTATAAAGCGAGTTTCTCTCCCTTCTTCAGCGAGTGTTGAAGGGGAAAACTGGCTTCGCGGGAGTTCCTGGTTACCAAAATCCGCCTGGTTATGATAAACACCCAMATTTGGAGAGACTGCAGGAGGGAAGTTTCTGCCCTGGTGAGTCTCCCCARAAAGAGAGCACTCAGTAAGTGTCAGAGATCAATCCCTTATTCCACGTGAAASTGCTTACTGGGGAGCAGGAATGAGAAAACCGGGCTGAGGGAAATCCAGGTTTCCCCGGGACTCACCACAGGGACCTTGAACGAGTTTTAGTGGTGCAAAGGCACAATTCAGGCACCCACTSCTGCCGGCAGCCACCGTGAAAGGGCACGATGTGTCCGCGGTGACAGCGCCCGTGGGGACAGGCAGGTCCAGTGTCACATCCCCGACATCCCAGCTGTGCCCCACAGCTGCACGTTCTGCGCTGCAGAGCCAGGCTGCCCTTCCCCAGTGCCCCACTGCCCTCCTTCCCCTTTCATTCAGAGCACAGGATAAAAATAGGATTAAACCAGGATAAAAATAGTCATCCTGCCAGCACTGAGCGTGTGGCACCGAGATGTCCCCAGGGATGTCCTCAGAGGAGACCCCGGGGCAGGCAYGGGCAGGATGCCCGCAGGATCGGGGCTCCTGCACATGGAGGGGCCCGGCTCTCCGTGTCCCCTCCTGTCCCCTCCTGTCCCTCTGCCATCAGGGGGTTGATGGCAGCGCACGGGGCCGGGGCTGGCCGCGGTTCATTCCAGGGCTGCTGCTCGCTCCGAGCATATTTTTAATGTATTTATCTCCCGCCAGCTTCCTGCCAGGCTGGGCCGGGGGTGAAACGGGCACCAAGAGGGGAATGGTGCTGGGACAGGGACACTCCGAGCCTGCGGCAGCGCCGGGGCCAGCGCCAGCCCTGGGGACACCGGGGTGGCCCGGGGATGGAGCGGGGACCGGCCGCGGGCTGCTCCCCAGGGGTTCCAGCAGCTGCCCGGGGCAGGAGGGGACGGAAAGGGCTCTGCAGGACGGGGAGGGGGCYGGCAGCGGGCAGGGATGCGAAATGGGGGCAGGGCTGGTCCCCGTCCCGCTGCAGAGGTCCTGGAAGGGCCTCCGGGAAAGGGGGAGGCTGGATTCAATCCTTGTCTTTCACCTGGGCTGGAGTCCAGCCCCGAAATAGCCGTCCAAAAACAAGATCACATGAGAGGAAAAAAATAGCAAGGCGAAGGATTATCCATCCATACTTCCTAGTCCTATGTGGGTGCGGAGGCGCGGCCGGCGCTGCCCGCTCCGCTCCGGTGCCGCCTGCGGACCCTGCCCGTGGCTGTGACCCCGGCAGGGGCTGCCCGGCCCCGCGAGGTGCAGCGAGGGGCGGGGGGACCCCCACATCCCTGCCCACCTGCCGGCAGGTCAGCGGCGCTGCCCCAGAGCTGCCCCCGCGCACCTGGACCCTCCTCAGGTGAGTSCCTGCTCCGGCATCCCGCACTCCGCACCCCGGCACGGCGCCACACGTTCCCGGGGGCTTCGCAGTGCTTCCCCACTGGGTTTGTGTTCCTGCCTCCTGAGCTCCTGGCCAGGCTCGGCTGTTCCTCCACGTGTGCGGTGCTGAGAGCAGCCGGGGTTTCCTTTTCCTCCGCCCCGGCTCTGGCAGGAGGGGGCTCCTCGCCTCGGTGCCGTTCCCAGCTCGTCCTGGGCTGAGCCCTCCCAGGAACATCGCTTCAGGAGGGGTGGAAGCAAAGCCCAGGGCTGCAGGATCTCGTGGCTCTCACTCCAAACGTGCGGGAAGTTTTGCTGAAGCCGCCTGTGCTGTGGGGCCGTGGTTTGGGGGAAGAGGAGCCAGTTCTCCTCACAGGCACTGCCTGCGTGCCCGGGGCCAGGCGGGGAAGCACCTGCGGCTTCCTCGGGGCTCCGTGGTTAATTATTAATTATGCTTCCAATCAGCCCCGGGGGTGTGTGTTATTGATGGGCCCAGAGCCCGGGAGCTGCAGGCAGTGAGGTGAGCGGGCTCCTGACCACAGGCAGGGCCAGGACAGGAACTGGAGCAGCAGCCACCATCAAATTCATCCCGAGAGCCTGAGAAACACCACGGGCACCTGCTGCAGGTGCTGCTGGCGCTGCACAGGCGGGGCTGGGCTGGCAGGGCAAGGGGGAGGCGGAGCCGCTGCCAAGGCAGTGTCCCTACCCCTGAACAGACCCCATCGCTGCAGTGTCCCCATTCCTGAACAGACCCCATCCCTGCAGTGTCCCCACCCCATAACAGACCTCATCCCTGCAGTGCCCCCACCTTTGCAGTGTCCCCCACCTTTGCAGTGTCCCCATCCCTGCAGTGTCCCCCACCTTTGCAGTGTCCCCATCCCTGCAGTGTCCCCATCCCTGCAGTGTCCCCAGCCCTGTACTGACCCTGTCCGTGCCTGGCTTTTGGCCCAGCCTCCTCTCCCTCCTGCCCGGCGCAGATCCCGCAGCCCACGCTCCGTCTGTGTCTGCTCCGGCTCTTGGCTCCATCCCGGGGCCTTCGGGACAGGCAGAAAGGACACAAATTTGGCAGGACAACGCCTGCAGAGCACCGCACCAGGGCTGCTGAGTGCCAGCCAGGGGCAAGGGCAGCCGGGCTGCTGGGGAGGGCCGGGCTGCAGGGAGGGGCAGCCCCCCAAGACAAGGGGGGGTTCCCTTGAGTGAGAAAACGGACCCGTATTTCCTGATCCTCCTCACGTCCTCACAGTCCCCGTGCCTTTCGTCCGGGAGAGCCTGAGGCAAAGCCAGGCCTGTTCCTCTGTTCGATTCRGGAATGTTCTGCTGGATCTATTTTTTTATTTTCTGAAAAAGCAAGAGGAAATATTGGGCGGGATTTTTAAAAATAAAGGAGGGGGGGAAATGTCTGTTGATATGTCCGGAAAGCTCCGAATGCAGCAGCGCTGTGGGGAGCGCTGGGRGCTGTCCCCGCCGGGCTCTGGKAACCACAGAGAACTCGGGAATGTTTTATCCAAACGTCTGCGCTGCGGGCACTGCAGCCCGGAATGCCTGTCCAAACACGCCGGCTCCACGTGAGCCGCCACCAAAGCCTGCTCCGAGCGAGCTTTAGATAACACAGCCCAAACATCACCGCATCAAAGGGCCCGTGGAGCCCGGCCAAGCGCTGAAATCATCGCTGGGCCTTCGGCAGCGCTTCGTTAGTGCTTCATTAGTGCTTCATTAGTGCTTCGTTAGCGCTGCGGCAGCGACCTCGCACCCCACGCTGCCGCACCCCAACCTGAGCCCACCCCCGGCCCCCAGCGATGCCACTGTCCCTAGGGCAGAGCCAGCGCCGCCACCAGGCTCCAGCGCCCATCCCCGGGGACACGGAGCTGCATTTTATCCCGCTGACAGCGCTCCCCGAACGCTTCGGCTTTTAAGGCCAAGGCTCTGCCGGTGCCAGCGGGAGCGGAGCCGTGCGGCTGCCCCGGCCCCTGCCCGGCAGGGACAGCCCCGGGGAGGGCAGGGACAGCCCTGGGAGGGCAGGGACACCCCCGGGAGGGCAGGGACACCCCTGGGAGGGCAGGGAATCCCTTGGGGAGGGCAGGGAATCCCCTGGGGAGCGCAGGGCCCCCGTCCCCGCTGCCCGGGGCGCTCGGGGATGTCTGGGATGAAGGAAGCCATCGCCTCCCCGGAGCGCTCTGAGCCACCCAGCGCCGCAGGAATGTCCTGGCCCGCGGGGAAGGGAAAGGCGAGGCACAGCCAGGCCGATGCTGCCGCGGTTTCTCGGGGGGTTTGTGAGCTCCTGCTCAGCCCCAGCCCCGCCCGCTGCGCCGCCCGGGTCTGGCCGTGCGGGCAGGTGCCCGGCCCCGCTGCCGGGGGAGGATGCGAGCAGCCTGCCCCTTCCCCCCGCCCCGCATCCTCCCGCCGCTCCCCCGCCCCGAGRCAGCTCCTCCTCATCCTCATCCTCCCCGCTGGCCGCGCTCCATCCCGCTTCTCCTCGGAGCCGCAGCCGGGAGCAGCCGCCGGTAGGTGCGGGCCGGGGGGCGGCGGGACCGGGACCGGGACCGCTCCCGGGGCGGGGCAGGCGCGGGGCTGAGCCCCACGGACACCCAGGGGATGCCCGTACACCCCCCACGGCACGGATCCCCTCCGGGGCTCTGCGATCCCCTCGGATGGCCGCAGACGCCCCGCGGTACCCGGCGGATGTTCCGCAGATCCCCTCGGGATGCTCGGAGGGCGGCTCGGAACTGCAGGGTCGGGCTGGGRTGGGCTGAGGCTGCAGGTCCCTTCCCCAGGGACAGCTTTAGGGTGCCAGGGTGCTGCTCCCCGCAGCTGGGACAACCCCCCTCCCTCCCCAAAACCCTGCAGGTGCCCCCAAATCCTGGGAGGCAGGAGTGGCTCAGCAGCTCAGCATCATTCCAAATGAYATTCCAAATTCCTGCAAATTCACCTGRAGCTCTGGGCAGGAGCAGAAGCCCAGATCAGAATCTGAACTGAAATATACGAAACCCAAACATTTTAAATGGCAAAACACAATATTTGGACCATTAAAAAAAAACCCCAACTAAACCAAACAAACTAAAAAAACCCAGACAGAACAACAAACAGAAAGGAAAATTGTGGCAGTGACACAGCACTATAAACGGGCCGGTTTTGATGCTAAATAAATAAATCACAGAASCACGGAGTGGTTTGGGGAAGCCACAGCTTCTCTGGATAAATAAGTCTGATTAGGGATGCCCCATCCCTGGCAGTGCCCACGGCCAGGCTGGACAGGGGGTGAAGCAGCCTGGTCCCATGGAAGGTGTCCCTGCCATGGCAGGATGGATGAGTTGTGAGGTCCCTTCCAACCCAAACCATTCTGTGGTGATTCTGTGATTTATGACAGAAACAACACCCCAGGGATTATCCCGATGGGCCTGGCAGCCAAAACTGCCCATCACCAGCACGCTCTGAGCTCTGRGCTGCTCCCTCAGCCAAACCAAAGATGCCAAACACAAACTTCTGCAGGCTCGAATGTCCCCGGCTGGGGCTGCAGGTGTCAGGCTGAGACTCTGCACGGCCCGGGGGCCACATGTCCCCAGTGTCCCCTTCCCGTGCCAGCACCTGCAGCCTCCGGGCTCCTTCGGGCCATTTAGCAAAGGTGAAACCCCTGCCCTGACAGCAGCAGCTCTCTGTCCCCCCTGAGAGCAGCAGGTCCCTGTCCCTGTCCTGTCCCTGTCCCCACCGGGGTCCCGGCGCCGCGGGATTTTGGCTCAGCTCGTTGGGAACAAGGGCAAGGAGCCAGAGGCAGCTGCATGTGGAGCTGCCTCAGCTGGGAGGAAGATCGAGGTCTGAGCAGTGGGAGGAAGGCCAAAGTCATTCAGGGAGCTCGGGAGGAAAAGTTTCTCCCCGGGGCTGGGGTGGAGCTGGGAAGGAAAGTTTATCCAGAGGGCTCGCAGAGCTCGGGTCAGAGCTCGGGGCAGAGCCGGGCTCCGGCCAGCCCCGATGCAGAGTGTGTGTGTGTGTGTGTGTTCCTGCCGGGCTGCCCCGGTGTGCGGGGAGAACAATCGCWCATTGTGCTGCCTTATCACCGCCGGGCACCGCCTGCCCGAGGAACCCGTTAAACTTCAGACCCCTCTTTGGGCAGCCCTTCCCGAATGTCTCATGTGCCTCCTCAGCCTCCCACCCCTTCTCACCCTTCGCTCTTCTTTGTCTCTGCTTTTCCTTTGGCCTCCCACTTTATTTTGGCCTCCTGCCCTTTTCAGCCTCTGCATTTCTTTCCCCCTCTCACCCTTTCTTGGCCCTCTACCCTTTTGCAGCCTCTATTTTTTCTGTCCTTGTTTTTATTTCTGATCAACCTTTTTTTCCTCTTGCACTCCTCAGCCTTTGCTTTTTTCCCTCCCCAATCTTGTGACTCCAATTCTTTTCCAGCCTCCTTCTCACCTTTAGCCTCCATTTCCCTTTCAGCCTTCCTTCCAGCTTATTCCATCTCTTTTTTTTTAACTTTTTTTATTTATGCCCCTTCTTTATGGCCCCCAAAACACATTAGCACTTACACTGGATCTTACAAACCCTTTTAGTAAATATTCCCTGAGAACAAAAATGCATATTCCAGGGAGGTAAAGGCTGCCCTGAGCTGCCAGGCTGCCCTGGGTACCAGCACTTCTCCCTCCTGGGCACAGCAGGCACTGACTCACAGCTGGGGCATTTTTAGGAATCCTGTGTGCATTGTCTGTCAGGGGATTATGGTGGAGGTTGGGTCTGACTGGGTCTGTCTTTCAAACAGAAACCTCACAATAAAAAATCTCTTTGCAGAAGGATTTGTTAAAAACCAGTTTAGCGAGAGGCACAATGGCTTTGTCACGGCCTCTGCTGTGGATGCAGAAATCTCCCTCTCCCCTGTGCCTCAAAGGTGCCTGACTCAGTGTTCAGYTCCTATTTCTTCCCTTGTTTCCAAAGCAGAATCTGCTGCTTTAAAGCTGTTTAAGAATCTGTTGGTTTCAAGCTGCCAAAGCAGAGCAGCTGTGGCAGCAATTGGTGACTTGCAGGGTTTATATTCCCCAAAACCTCTCAGGGTTTCACAGGGCAGGGGGCACCGAGGGTGGCACTTGTGCCTCAGGCCTGGATTGGGGACAGCTCTGGCCCCYAGCCCTGGGGAGGCAGGGACACTGCACTGGCATCTGCAGTGACAAAAGTGTCTGCCACGGGCCCTGCTTGTCTCTCCAAAACCCTGAATAACAGAAGTGCTTCATTTCCATCTGGGGAAGGTGGCAGRGAAAGGCTGGGACAGACTCTCACAGTGCCAGGGTTGTGTTTGGGAATTCCCTTCAAGAACAGCTAACACACAGCCAGTGCTAATTAAAGCTCTATTAACACAGCACAGCATCATTAACGTGCACCCAGAGACCAGCTTAAAGCCTGACCTCTGTTTTAATTAGGTAACAAACCCCATTCTGCTGGGTCTTAACTCAGAAGTGAGCTCAGAACCCCTTTGAGTGAGCTCAGAACCCCCTTGAGTGAGCTCAGAACCCCTTCCCCTTCTGTTTGTGCTTTCCCTACCCCCAAACTCTCTCCCTTGCCCGGGGAAAGCACCAGACTGAGAGGGCTGCTGGGGAAAGGACCACGCTGGGATCCCACAGGCAGATTCCCAAGGCATCCAACCTGGCAGCTGTCCCTGAGGACAGGGCAGAAAGGGTTTCACAGGGTGTGGGAAGCAGGCTGGCTGCTGTGCCCAGGTACCCCTGACTCATGGCGTGGCCTCTAAAACCCTTTTGTCCCCTTCAGACTCCTTTTGGGAGTGGTGTTGTCTGCCCYGAGCCACCCTGCCGAGGATTTGCCCACTGCCCACAGCAGTCTGGACACACAGTTCATGACTCACAGCCCACTGGTGCTCACAAAGTCTGTCCTTGCTGCTGGCTCTTAATTTAGATCTGGCTGTCAGCCTTGACCTTGGACCTTTCCTTTCCCCAGCTCCAGGCTTGGTAAAGGTGCCTGTCCCAGCCCAGCCTTGCCAGCTCCCACCTGTGCAGGGACCCCATTTCTGCAGAACCCAGAACCCAAGAGCTGTTTAGTTTAGAAGACTAAAAGAACCGAAGAGTTTAGTTTAGAAAACCCCTCTCAAATCACAGAGTCCAACCATTCCCCAGGCACTGCCAGGCCCACGACCAACCCGTGTCCCCAAGTGCCACATCCCCAGGGCTGTTCCAGCCCTCCRAGGTGGGGCCAGCCTGGCAGTGACCCCTGTGAGGGGCACAGCTCCCACCCTGCTGGATGCTGGTCCCAGGGGACATTCCCAGCCCAGGGGTCACAGGCAGCTCCCCCAGCTGCACTCTGAGATTCCCCCCCAAGAACCAGAGCAGGAGCCTGAGGRGTGGCTTCCCCTCCCCGCTCTCAGCCTGGCCCCGGGGCAGACAGGAGGGGGAGATCTTTACCRGATCTTTACCGTGACAAATCCTGCTCCGTGCATCCCGGGATGAACTCCAGGTCCGAGCCGTTTGCTCATCCCAGACGCTCTCTGCACGCCACAAACCCCCTGGCAATGCTGCTGATGAGGGAGCTCAGTGCCAGACTCRGTGCCCATCTGCTGCCTGCCCCTGTCCCTGTCCCACCCTGGGACATCAYCCTGCACCCCTGTGCCATCCAAACAGGACATGTCCCACCCCTCCATGCATCTCCAAACCCCCAGACCTGGCACAGGGCCATTCCTGGATCCCCAAGGCTGCCCTGCTTTYCCCCACTCCAGTTATGTTTTCCCCAGAGAGGTTCCTTGTTTTTCCCAGAGAGATCCCTCATTAACTTCTCCAACCCTGCACAGCCCCACAGGAYGTGGGTGTTGTACACAGAACTGCCCAACTGTGCACTTTTTCCACTGGAATTTCCATTTCCCTTGACACTTGATTCTCTACTGAAGGTCAAATCTTGGGCATGAAGTACTTACCATCAAGTAAAACACCCTTCCTTCCCCTTCCTTTGTGTTCCCATGGCTGCAGGGTGTTCACAAAAGCTTCCACTTGATGGGAAGAGTTTCTGGCTGTCAGCTCCTGGGGACCCTGGAGCTCACACTTACCCTGGTGTGGGTGTGACCCTCCACAAAGCACAGGGGATGTTCACTGAGCCCCTGGGGATCCCAGTGCAGGGCTGCATGTGCAGCTGAGGAGTGAGGRAAAGGTAAAAACCCATCGGGGTCCAGGCTGTGGCACCCCTGGCTGGGCAGGGGGCACAGCCACTGCTGATCCCCACACTCTGCCTGGTATCACAAAGGTTTTGGTTTAGTTTGGGGTTTTATTTCCCACTTAGACATTCCAGGGCATCTTTCTGTCTTGATGATCACAAGCATCACAGCAGAGCAGCTGGGGCTGCCCCTGGATCCCTGGCAGTGCCCAAGGCCAGGTTGGATGAGGCTTGGAGCAGCCTGGGACAGTGGGAGGTGTCCCTGCCATGGCTGGGGTGGCACTGGATGAGCTGTGAGGTCCTTTCCAACCCAAAGCATGCTGTGATTCCGTGATCCCTGGCTGCATCCTGAGGCAGCTGTGGAAACAGCGGGCACAACAAAGGCCACGGTGTCTCAGCTGCCCACGGGGAGCTGGGAATAGGCAGCGTGGGTGAAACCTCGGGGGCTGAGGCTCAGCAGGCTGCTCAAATTGCAGCCTTCTGTCCTGCACTCTGCCCTTTGTGGTGCTTTGTTGTTTACAGAGATGAGAAGGGGCAGAARAGCATCCAAAAAACATCCCCTTCCCTCGGAGGGCTCTGGCATGGAAAGGCGAGGCAGGGCTGTGTTTTCCTTGGAGCAGCACTGCCTGCTCTTGCTGCTGGCACAGCCTGAGCTCACACAGGGCACCAAACAGGTGCCCAGCCCTGCAGGGACACAGGTGTCTGGGCCAGCAGGACCAGAATTAGGGCTGGACCTTCCCTGGCTGGTCCCAGGGAGTGACTCAAGCTCCTTCCTAGGCCAGGGCTGGGGGTGACACAGAGAGCTCCGTGTCCCCCAGAGCCACCCACTGCCACAGCTGAGAAYTCCCCAGTGTGTGCCTGAGGAGCACAGACCACAGCAGTGCCCTGTGTGCCTCTGCAGCCACAGAAGGTGGAGGTGCACAGCTGCTCTCAGTTYACTCTCCAGTGACTGCTCAGCCACACTGATTCCAGTGTTTTTCCACATTTAACAAGATTCAGCCCTGAGCTTGCCTTACTCTGATCTTTCATCTGAAACACTCCTGGCCCACTCCTACATGCTGCAGCTTTTCACTGGAAGGTATTTTCTCCAGTCCCAAAGTCGTGCAGATAAGAAAATTATTATTTATTGGAGGATTTTCCTGGTAATAGCCATTATTAACTGAGGCTTTTATCTCGCTGTTATTGAGCAACAGCTTAAGCTCCTCACTCAGGCAGCTTGGAGGAAAAAAAACCCAGGAGCTGGCATCCAGGGGTACTAGAGACTGAATTTAAAATGAGACATTGGGCAACAGAACTAAGAACAGGATTCTTCCAGTCAGTCTTAGCTGTTACAAAGAGCAGCTGTACAGCCCTTACACAAACASTGCAGGATGAACTCCCTGCACATTTTCACAGTAAATCACAGCTGAGCTGATGGTGACCCCAGAAACCAAGTGATTTTCCTCGGAGCAGCCCAGAGCGGGGCTGTGCTGGAGGAAGTTGGATTTCTGAGCAATGATCTGTCTGCTGATGGTTAACCACCAGCCTGGATGTGGGGTTTCACTTGGCCTGGAGATGAAACCCTCGATTCCAGCACCCTCTGCCTCTCTGGGGAAGGACAGGGCATAAAGGCTGAGCCCAAGCTCAAAYCCCAGTTTTGAAGCTGGAGCCAAGCCTCGGCTGGGCTTGGCCCCCCTTCAGAGGGCAGCTGCAGGAAGGGCTGCCTGACACCCTGGGAGCATTCCTGGCTCCCAGCTCCAGCCCAGGAGCAGCAGCAGCAGCCTGGGAGGTGCTGGACCCGYCTGAGCACCCAGGGATGGGGAGGGCTGGCCCAGGGAGGGCAGGACAGAACGACAGACACGTCCCTGAGCAGGGCCCCAGCCCAGCCTGGCTTGGGGAGGGGTTGGAGGGCTCACACAGTGCTACAGGAGAGGCAGAGCACTGCCTGCATTAACAGCCCAGCGAACTTGGGCTGCAGTTCGTCATTGGGCATCACCCGTCCGTCTGTCTGTCTGTCTGTCCGTGGGTGTGCAGGGCAGCCACACCTGCAGCTGCAGCCCAGACAGCCACAGCCTCTGTGGTCTGGCTCTGCACCCGGTGTCCTGCAGGGACCCTGGGGGTGGCTGCCAGGGGATGGGGACACAGGAGGGCTGGCTGAAGTGCCAGCAGCTTTCCCTGGGCAGGGACAGGACCCCACTGCAGGGCCCCCCCAGCCTGGGCACTGCCCCCAGGGTTTTCACATCACCTCAAAACACTCCAGCCAACCCTTTTTCAGCTGCATCTCACATGGTTCCCACTCCCTCCCAGCGCCTTTCCCTGGGAAGCCAAGCACAGGCAGATCCAGGGGGGAGAGGTGCCCACAGCCCTGCCCAGAACCAAGGTGCAAACCCAAAACAAGGTGGCTGTACCTGGTGCATCGCCCCTGGGTCCTCAGCAGCCTGGGCAGCACAGAGCCACCCTCCTCGGGTGACAGGGATGGCGCTGGTGTCACTCGTGGCACCGCTCCCAGCAGCTGCTGGAGGCAGCCAAGCACRGGAGCAGGGACGATGCTTTGCTCTGGGCTCAGCACACACCTGGGAGAGGGAAAGGGCACCTGCAAAGRGCACCTGGAAAGGGCAGGCAGGACCCTGCGTGCTGCAGGGAAGGGGAAGCCCGTGGTGCTCGCATCTCTGCAAAGCSCAGAGGTGTCCCCTGGGAGCAGCACATCCTCCAGCCCATCCCGGGAGCTTTGGTGACTCTCTGTGTCCTCGGGGTGCTCTTCCCACCCAGCAGGTCCCACACTTCAGGCTGGCTCTGGCAGGCAGGGCTCAGTGTGGGGCACAGGGGTCTGTGGGATTTGTGTGTGCTGCTCATGTCCCTGTCCCTGTCCCTGCTCCCGMACCCAGGCAGSACTCAGGGACAAAACCTTCCTGGCACAGCTCCTGCTSCGGGGCTGGGCTGGCTGCTGGGGCTGGAACTGCAATTAAGTTAATCACCGGATGGCAAAGGGCCGTGGGTGGGAGGTAATTAGAAAGTGGAGGATCTCCTGGKTTTCCTGTCTCCCCACGGATGGCTGGGATGCTGCTCCGGGGGAAGCAGCAGCCGGGGTGTCCCGGGCTCAGAGCTCTGAAGAAGCCMCCCCTGGCTCCGGGGCTCTCCCCTGGGCACCCCTGGGGGCACAGGGCTGGGATGGGTTAAGCTGTCCCTCCCGGGATGCAGCCACTCGTGACACCCACTCGGGAATCTGCTGAATTTGAGCTTTACAGCCCCTCTGTCCTACCTGCCACAAAGCCAGTGTGACTGAGTGGAGTGGCTGTTTGCTGCTGGAGAGCAGGAGATGATGACAGCAGGCATCAGTTAAATTGATTTTTTATGCTTTTGGTTGCACTTCACACTACACATTCCACTTGCAAAGGGTAAAACCTGGCTGATAAATATTTCATTAAGCAGTTAATCACTAGAGATAAAAACACCTGGCCATAAACAAGAGCAGAAACGAGCCAATGCATTCCACTGATACTCACAGGGTGATCTATTACATATTTATCATATGCTTTSCCTAATCATTTATTAAGTCCTTCTAAGAGGATGCACAGCCCAAGGAATTCGAGCTGTGCCTGGCACTGCCAGCCCCGGGGGGAGCAGCCCCTGCAGGCTGTGATAACCCCAGACCCACTGAGCTGCCCCTGCAGAGCATGAGCAAACCTCTGCCTGCTCTCTAATCCTTCCCTGGATGAGGAAATCCTTCCCATGAAAYGGTTCTCTAAAACTTCTGATGAATAAAATCCCTGTTTATGTGAGAGGTGTTTGTTCTACGTGCCCAGGTAGATCCCAGATTGCCCCAAACCTCACAGGAACCCCCAGGAAAGGCAATTCAGAGCCTGAATTCCTTAMAAAAWMWTYYWMCYKKTKKWAAWKSYTTYCATTCCCACACGGAGTGTCTGAGCTGCCTGGGAAGTGACTGTGCTGCCCAGGTGGCTGCAGTGGGGATGGGAAGGGAGCCCATCAGGAGGTGATGCTGTCTGATCCCAGCTGAGTCACAGCTCCTGGAAGAAACAGGATTTGTGCTTTAATGGAGAAAATAACRCTTTCCAAAATGAAACCAGCTGGAGTGTTTCCACTGAACTCACCAGAGCCAGGCTCAGGAGACACTGACCTCATTAATTGCAGTTGGACAAAACCTCAGGAGACTCCTGGGTTTAGCAGCTTCTCATCYCTCTGGAGTTCTCTGTGTGATCTTTAGCTGATCACCTAAATGGCAATTGTGATTAACTGCACTTTTCATCACCATGGCCTCTCAGAGGCCATGCAGAACATTTCCTTCCAACCCTCCATAAAGCACTGTGTCCAAAGCCAAGGAGAATTTTGATGTATTTGAGTCAATCCAACCTGGTGTTAATCCAGGAGGTGAGATACTTCTGCTTTCCTCCATGCAGTAGCCAGGTATTTCACAGCTWAGGAAAAAAGGCTCACCTTAGCTGCCTACCTCTGTTTTGAATCTTTGCTGGCCACTAAATTTGTGCCACAGGAGCCATTAAAAAAAAAAAAAAAAAAGCCACAAAAGTTCCTGGCAATTCTGACATGCAAAAAAACTTTTTCACCACTGGGAATCCCCCMCATTTCCATCAACACCACCTTTGCCATGCACACAAGTGCTGAGCAGGGAAATCTGCACCAGCTTTAAAGCAAAGAGAAAAGGTCCCCCCTGCTGCCCTGGCTCCAGCTGTTATTTCAGAGCTCACACTCCTGACACTGGCAGCACCACCAGCCCTCCACGCTCAGAGTCAGATGCTTGCAGAGTTTGGGATCTCACATCAAAGCCACTGGTTTGGCCAGTGATAAAGCTTGGAACTGACCCCAAACTTCTCAGAATTTCACAGCTATTCCAGCTGGGCTCCTCTCCCTCAGAGCTGCAGGGAGCAGCACAGCGCAGCCTGGAGCAGATGAACATTCAGGCTTMACTCACTTCTCAAKTYTTWTTTTTTTTTTWACCTTCAGRAGTGATTTCTGATCCTTTGGGGTGCTGACATCTCCATCCAGGAGGAAGCTGGGTGCCCCCAGCTCCCCACAGCTCAGATGGTGCTGGGCTATCCAGGGCAGCTCCCAGGGRTTCACCCTCCGTGGGGATTTTCTCTGCAAGGCTGTTACCAGAGCTGGAGGGCAGAGGAGCCCCAAACACAGCTGCTCCCCAAAAACAGACTCAGCTCCAAATCACTGCACTCAGCAGCAGCCATTCCCCTCTCCCAGCAATCTCCTCTTGGAACCTTTCCCTTTCTCCATGGGGCACCAAATAACCACTGGAGTGTGGTGTCTCCCAGCTTTGCATATTTGAGAGAGCTTCCTGTTCTGCTTKGAGCTATTTAATAGCATTGTTGGGCTCCTACCCAAAGAAATAAGGCCCTTGATGTTGTCTTTGGTTCAGGTTCTCTCTCTCTCTCACTCGTGCTTTTTAATTCCCATAAAAACCTAACGTGTTCCTGCCAAARGGATAATGGCAGGGCCAGGAGTGCTGGTGTTTGTAGAGGAACAACTCCATGGCCATAAAGTCTGAAACAGGGACAGTATTTAGCACRGGGAGACAGGAGGAGTGGAAAAGTGTTCATTGAGCTTTGCTGGGGCACTCAGGGCAGCTGGCAGGCTCTGGAGCCTTCCTAAAAATAGCAGGAATAAGCCCAGAGGAAATAAGTGATGATGAAGCTGTTTGCAGTTGAGCTGCTCTGGTCAAGCTGTCTGGAGATGCCCTCAGACCCTGAGGTGGCTGTGGGTAGAACCCAGCCTGCTCCTCACTCCTGCTGGCTGCAGGGTTTGCTGGGATCCTCCCAGAGCTCTTGGGATGTTTGCTTCTCAATGCCATCCATCATCAGCCCAGGGGAYTTCTTCAGGGTGCCTGTTACCCTCAGATAAAGGTACAAGAAAAGCTTTGGTTCTAGGAAATCACCCAGTGCTGCTGCTCTTGGTTAAAGCTCAGTGGAGGAGCAGAGCCCTGAGTGCCACCCTGGGTGACTTGGGGGCTTTCCTTCAGAGAAAGGCTGGGAGTCACTCTAGGAAATCATTTYACCTGAAAATGGTGTTTATAAAAGATTTGGAGTCTGCTTTTGGCACCACCTGCTTTGGAAACCACCAGGAGCCACAGAGCTTCTGAKGCTGCATCTGCAGCCTCGTGGCAATAGATGGGGCTGGCCTCTGCTGTCACTGCAGAAAGCACTTCCCAAATTCCCAGCCTGTGTCAGGGGGGTGTCTGAGAGCCTGGGCTGGGGGTGCTCTCACCACTGCCTTTCTCTCCAGGGGTTCAGCTCTTAGCAATCCAGCTTCCAGAGGTTTTTTACTCTCTGCAGGCATCTGGGATCCATTTCCAGGTGTAGTTTCCCCTTCCTGCAGCTGCTTTTGCAGACTTTTYTCAGTACTAAAGAGTTTGGAGCCGAGTGTTGAGAGATTCTCTGTACAATTCCATGTGTGTGAGTGTKTGTGCTGCAGAGTTGCCACCCTCAGGATCTCCCAGGGCACTCCAGGCACCACAGAAACCCACACAGTGTGGTGCTGGCTCCATCCCAAGGCACCAGTAGCACCACTCAGTGCTAAAGAGACATTTTTACAATCTATAAACACATATAAACAGTGACTATAAAATATTTTCCATAATACAGCTGTGGGAATACATGACATTCAAAGCAATTTCCTGTATCTAGATTTATTCTGTGCCATGTCTTTTTCTGTTCATGAATCCACTCCTCTCCAAGCACTACAGAATTCCACATGCACTTTCTGTGTATGAAAAACAGAATTAATTCGTGGCAGATTTTAAATGTGGCTTCTAGGCTAAAACCATGACAGTACCTGGAATATCCGTGGGACTCTGGCCCCCATCCTGGCATCTCCTGATGCCACATCTGTGGTGGCACTTCTGTGACAGCACTTGTCACTTCCCAGCCTCCAGCATCCACAGCACCTTTCTCTGATTGGCCTGGTGATTCCTTCAGCTCAAACATGGATTGTGACCACAGTCCCCAGCAAAATGAGGTTTCAATATGATCTTTCATTGGACAAGCTTGATCCAAGCCCCAGTGTCCAGCCTGGCCTTGGGCACTGCCAGGGATCCAGGGCAGCTGCTCTGGGCACCCTGTGCCAGGGCCTGCCCACCCTCCCAGGGAGGGATTTCTTCCCAAAATCCCATCCATCCCTGCCCTCTGGCAGTGGGAACCATTTCCCTCATCCTGTCACTCCAAATCCTGASCAAAGCCCCTCTCCAGCTGTCCTGGAGCCCCTTCAGGCACTGAGATGCTGCTGGCTGATTCCTGCATATCCCAGACTCAAAATTCCCATTTTCCATGTACTACTGATCAGTGTCTGGGTAAAGCAGCTCAGCCAGGCAGTGAAAGCCCCTGCCCATCTCCCACCACCTCTCACGTGTGTCCTGACCTTTCCCTGTGTGCTCCTGGCCCAGGTGAGTGCAGGGTGCCAAGAGATGAGCAATATTTACTACCTGACACGCAGTGGGCGTTGCAGTTCCTGCTCGTAATTGTGTCTGAGAGTTATAATGGTGCAGAGGGAGTTTTACCTGGGCTCCCTTCCCGCCTCCTGCGGGTTCCAATCAGACGCCGGCTGTTTTTCAAACCGCTTTGCTGAGGGTGTAATTTTAGCTCGCACGTCAATAGAAAGGAGAACAAAAACAGAGCTCACCGTGATAAAATTAAAAGGACAGAGCGGCTCCTGGCCGGCCCCACCCAGGCAGGAGACAGCCCCCCGCCACCTCCCACGCTGGGGGAGYATCACCTTGGGCTGTGAATCACCTGCCCCCGGTCCCCGGCGGGACCCCCGGGCTCTCCCCTCCCTCCCTCCCTGGCTGCTTTTAAAGCGTGGCAGCAGCAGCAGCGTGTGCCCAGCATCGCTGTCACCTCTGCTGTCACCTCTGCTGCCACCTCTGCTGTCACCCCTGCTGTCACCCCTACTGTCATCCCCGCTGTCACCCCTGCTGCCACCCCCGCTGTCACCACTGCTGTCACCACTGCTGCCACCCCTACTGTCACCTCTGCTGCCACCCCCACTGTCACCTCTGCCGTCAGCTCTCTTGCAGCCCGGCCCTGCGGGATGGCCGAGGGGGAAATCAGCACCTTCAGCGCCCTGACGGAAAAGTTCAACCTTCCCGCGGGCAACTACAAGAAACCCAAACTGCTCTACTGCAGCAACGGGGGGCACTTCCTGCGCATCCTCCCGGACGGCACCGTGGATGGCACCAGGGACCGCAGCGACCAGCACAGTGAGCAAACCCCGGAGGGTCCCGGGGGCTCCTCCCTCCGGGATTCCATCGGCTGGGGAGGGGGGAGCTGGGCAAAACGGGATCTGGAGCAGGGTTTGTGTGACAGCACGGCTCGCAGTGTGCCAAACACAGCCGAGTGCACAGAGCAGGGCAGGTGTGGTGTGTGTGCTGTCAGAATTAGATGTGAAGTTTATAAATAGATGTCCCCTGTGTTAAAGCTGGCACTGGGTTCGCCTCATGGCCTCAGGGGACACAGCAGGGCTGGGTGACACAGGGAGCTGGCCCTGGCAGGGAGGGCTCAGGGCATCACACACACAGCATCACACGGAGTTCTGTGCTGTCCTGGCAGTGCCATCCGTGTGCCACAGCGATCCCAGGGGTCACCCGTGCCAGGGTGTCCCCAGCCCTGCAGGCACTGGCCCTGGTGGCTCCAGCCGTGGGACACTGGCACCTCTGCTGGGAGGAGCTGCTCCAGCAGATGCCACCACTTGTCCTRCCAAGGAACCCTTGGGAATTCTGTGCTTTCTGTGCTCTTGCATTACCAAAAACTCTTCAGAGGATTTTAAACTGCTGCCCAGGAGGGCTGGGCAGGGCACACAGCAAAGCTCCTGCAGGACTCTGTGGGCAGCGGGGCTGGGCTCTTCCCCTTCCTTGGCAGCAACCTCTGGGTGCCCCAAATCCTGAGCATTTACTGGAACAGGACTGGCACCTGCCAGGCTCCTATCTCGTCTGAGGGAAGGGCTGGGAGGAGCCAAGGCAGCCTGACAAAGTGCTAAGAAAAGCACTTTTATTTTCTTTAGACCACAAACACACACGTGGCTTCTCCCCCAGAGTTAACCTTTCCCCTCGCTGTTGTTGTTTTAATGACAGGCAGTTTAGAGGCCAGTTTTAATTCCAAACCCTGCCTCCCCAGCACGAGGCAGTGCTGGGGGAGGGATGGAGGTGAGCTCCCTGAGGCTGGATAAACACAGTGTGCAGCTCCAGCCAGGAATCAACCCAGCAATAACCCTCAAACCCCCGGGAAAGGCTGGRTGGTGACCCAAAGGATCTGCAAGASGCAGATGTGGGCTCACAGACACACCAGGAGAGGTGCTGTGAGCTCAGGCAGAGTCTCTGCAGCGTTTTCCAGAGGTTCTGCTGGAGTCAGAAGGAGAGGTCAGGATGGAGATGGCATCTCCTGGGACATGGGGAGACACCCAGGACATGGGCACCCACTSCTGTGCCCTGCCTCAAGCTGCTGTYACACAGCCCAGTCCTTTYCCCTCTGGAAAAGCAAACCMATCACCTCGGAGTGSTCCCCGGAGCTGCACTGTGCCCCTGGGCAGGGAGTGCAGGCAGCTCCTGCCTCCCAGTGCGCTCACACCTCCCTGGCTGCTGGCCTGGGGCCACGTGTTTGCAAACCCCTGCCAGAAAGGAACCTCCTGCAAACCCTCTCAGCAACTGGGATGTAGGGATATGCTAATATTTACAGAGGAAGCTCCTGGGAGGGCTGTGTGTGCCAGCAGAGCAGCCTCGGTGAGAGGTGCCCTGCTCTGAGCACCCCTGGCTGCCCACGGTGCTGCCCCTGCGCCTGCAAAAGGATGGAGAGGCTCAGCATCCCTGCTTGGGGTGCAGGAGGAGCAGCCCACAGCATCCCTGGCACTGTGGGATGTTGTCACCCAGCTGGGACAGCCACCCTGGGGAAGGACAGGACACAGAACACCCACGGCTGATGGGGAAGCTGGTGGGGACAGCAGCTCTGCAAACTGCCCATGCCCACCTGCATTTTGTTCTGGACAAACGTCAAGAATTCTTATTCTTCTCTTAAATGGCCTCAGAATCAGGGAGGATCTCTAAGAAGAGCAGAAGGAGTCACTCTCTCWCAGCCTTTGTTGTCCAGCCCCGTGTCAGGATCCATTTCCCACATCCTTTAGGTGGGGATTCCAAGCTTGCACCAAGGAGTGGAAAGAAAACTGACCTGGACACTGCAGATTCTCCAGGATGAAGCTCGTGCTCATCCCTACAAAAAGTCTCTTTTTCTTGCTTTCATCCCATTCCTTCMTGGAAGGAACTCTCTGTACAGACCTGTAAGAGAAGCTGTAAGAATTTGGTGCACAAGCTCCTTCCTCTGCACCCACTGTTCTCCCTCCCTCTGGGGCCAAAAACCTCCACATCCCCCCTGGCAGCAGGAGGGTGCCTCACTCCCCTCTCTCAGGGACAGTTTTTAGAACAGGATCATCATTTTCATYCCATCCTCAGCCAGGTCCCAGCTCTGCAGCTCCTCAGGGAATGCAGCTGGGCTGGGGCTTTCCCAGGCCACATCCCCAGGCATGCACAGGGGCCGAGTGTTCCTGCAAACCTGCACCCACACCATGTCCTCATTAACYATCATTTACTGAGCAGGAAATGCCAAAAATGAAGAATGTGAACCATTACAGCAAAGATTTCACTGGAACGGGTGTTCCACCAGGCCAAGAGGTAACGCTGCCTTTTACCTCATCTAAATAAGGATAAATAAATTAAATATAAACAGGAAGGAAGGAGCTGGAGCCGAGACATCCGTTCATACTTCATTCCAACCAACCTAAATATTGCTGTTATAAATCTTAGGAAAAGAAGCTGCCTATGAGATGGGAAGGATCACTGGGAAGAGCTGGAATTTGCAAGTCAYTGTGACTGCAGCCACAGCCTTTTCTATTCCCCCATTCTCCATGTACAACACACTGGATAAATGCAGCTGCTGCAGACAGGCTGGATTGGGATGCTTTGGAKCAGGGGTTTGCAGTGCAGGCATCTGCAGCCTGCCCATCCCTGGCTTAGCTCTCAAAATACTTCTTCATATGTCACTCCTTAAGTGTCTTGTCAAACCACATGAGAAATTTGTAAATTAGAGCCAGAATGAAAACCCCAATCTCCTGTGTCCCATTCCAGCCTCGTAACCAAGAGGCTGCCCTTCCTTTGATGTAAAAGAAGGGAAAAATTGGTCTKGGGTTCCTTTAGGATGGCTGTGGGATTTCTTTGAAGAAGAGGGTACAAGGAGACGCTTTTATCACACAYTGTACTGTTTCCTATAAACTCTTTATAAGCCAGACTTCAACAAAATACCCCACTAACCTCCCTGGCAGCTCTTTTTTTCCCCCTTTTCCTACCTTCCTTTCACTGTTGTTGTTTTGTTTGCACTCGCAGTTCAGCTGCAGCTGAGTGCCGAGAGCGTGGGCGTGGTGCACATCAGGAGCACGCAGTCGGGGCAGTACCTGGCCATGGACACCAACGGGCTGCTCTACGGCTCGGTAAGTGGGAGGAATCCGAGGGATCGGGCACGGAGAGGGGCTGCAGAAATGCCCCAGCTGAGTGCTGCAAACCACGGGCAGTAATCAGGCTCTGTTTGTGATTCTGGCAGCTGCACGGCCCCTCTGCATCTGSCTCTGTTTTGGGGGGGAATAAATCAATTACCAAATAATGCCATTTACTGCCCTGCCTCTGACAAATATTGCATTTCCTGTCTGACACTTGTTCAATGTTGTGGTTCATACCTGGAGCAGCAGCTGCYACCTGGTGTAGGTGTCCCTGCCCATGGTCTTTAAGGTCCCTTCCAACCCAAAYCATTCTGGTTCTGTGCTCTGAGCCTGCAGCTGCCCCTACAGAGCTCAGGGCCAGGGCAGGAGCCAGGGCCAGCCGCAGCTCACGGGGCTGATGGGGCACTGCCAATTAAAATTCCCACGTCACAGACACCTCGCTACAGGAGTGGCCCAGGGGAGTAAATCAAGGCCCCCCAGTTTAAATATGAGCTTTACTGGGGTGTGGRAAGCTCCGAGGCGGGTCTGGATGGYGTGTCAGGGGGCAGGGCTGAGCTGGGATTGTCCCATCAGGAGCATCCCTGTCCCCATGGCAGCACCCAGCTCACCGTGCCTGCCCGGCTCTCTCTCAGCAGTTACTGGGTGAGGAGTGCCTGTTCCTGGAGAGGCTCGAGGAGAACCATTACAACACCTACGTGTCCAAGATGCACGCCGACAAGAGCTGGTTTGTGGGGCTGAAGAAGAACGGCAACAGCAAGCTGGGCCCGCGGACTCACTACGGCCAGAAGGCGATCCTCTTCCTGCCCCTGCCCGTGTCAGCCGACTGAGGCACGGCCCCGAGCTCACACACGGCCCCAGATCCCAAAAAACCCAGCTGCTGCTGCCTCCCTAGAGCTCAGCAGAGCTCCGAGCTTTAGGTCAAGGCTTTGCCAAACCCAGCCCAAGCAGAGCCCCTTTGCAGAGATGAGGGGATGAGCCCTGACACCCTGCCAAGGTCCATGGGGCCCCGTGTCCCCCTGCCCTCAGCAGTGTCCCTGTGTGTGCCAGGACCCTCAGCTGTGTCCCTGTGTGTGCCATCACTCTCAGCAGTGTCCCTGTGTGTGCCATCGCCCTCAGCAGTGTCCCTGTGTGTGCCATCGCCCTCAGCAGTGTCCCTGTGTGTGCCCTGACCATGCTGTATCTCCCAGGACCTGCCCTGGGCTGGCACCCAGACACACTCTGTGCCCCCAGGCATTCCCAGGCAAAGCCTCCCTGGATCCTGTGTGTTTATATATTTATCCATCCAGGTGTGCAGCTTCTGACGTGCCCTCGGGGCCACCCCAGATGGCAGCACCAGTCCCCTGAGCCAGGGCCAGCCTGGTGAGTGCCAGCTGGGCAAGCAAAGCTGAGGCAGGCAAAGCTCCAGCCTCAGACCCTGGCCTCCCTCACAGCACCAGTAGTGCGTGTTTCATGCTCGTACCTGCCGTATGTTATTTGTATTTATTTATTAAGTAAATGTGTCTCTTTTACAGGCTGTTCACAAGTCATTGCAGGCACCTCGAGGCTGTGAGGGTGCAGGGTGGGGATGGGGATGGGGCAGGGGCTGCTGTGAGGGTGAGATGTACAACAGCAAGGGGCTGCACAGGGGAGCCAGAGCATCACGSCCATTCCCAGAGGGATCCCTCCCACTGCCTCCGTGTCCGGCTTAAATGGGGCTCTGAAAACAGCACCGAGGCCCCGTGGTGGCTCCCAAACCCGCTGAGTTTCCCCACTGCTCAATGCACATCTCCCAGGCAGCTCAGGAGCCGCTCCTGCCAGCTGAGAGCATCCCCAGGACACCACACCAAGCTCCACCCAGAGCATCCACAGCTCCTCTGGAAAACCTGTGCCAGGGCCTCACCACCCCCACGGGGAAGAATTTCTCTCTAATATCCAATCTAAATCTACCATCGTTCATCTTGAAGCATTTCCCCCTTGTCCTATCCGGCCATCAAGGACAGGGACAAGACACAAGTGCTCCCTGCTCCCGGCAAGCCCGGGATCAGCCATCCCACGTGGAGGAAGGAATAAAAGGCACTCTGCCCTGCATATTTCTGCAGCAGCAATTAGCCACTAATTGCTGCGCTTTACAATCGCTCCGCTAATTACTGAACTCCTGAACTYGTGCACTTGCCGGCTCCCAAAGCTTCTCCCCAGCACTGATAGCGTCGGTGCGATCCCAGYGCTCCCAGGCAAGCAGGGAACTGGGAACGGTGGGAAAGGAGCCCGTGGCAGGCACCTTCCCTTCAGAGCTGCTCCCCACCCGCGGGATCCACAGGGAAACAGAGGGAAAGGTGGATTCTGTGTTCCTGCAGCTCCCAGCTGCTCCTCTTGGCCGAGGGCAGGACCCAGCCACTGCCCGGCTCAGCTGCCCTGGTGATATTCCCGTGGCAAACACAAAGCTGGGCGATGTGGRCAGCCAACAACGCCCACGCTTGTTAAACACAGAGCTCGCCTTCCCTGGGAGAGCCKGGGCTGTCACTCAAGTCAAAAAGCGAATTAATGCAGGAGCAGGAGAACCAGGTTTCTAATTAAACGGGGAAGTTGGACCGTGCARTGCCGGGTTCAGCTGCGCTGTCTGGCAACACCTCATTAACCCGGGGCACTCTCGTTAGGCTTCTGCCGCTGCCACCCCCGCAGGTACGGCTCGACACCCAGCTGGGGGAAAATGTCAACACCTGGCCTGGAAAATAATCCCGGGGGAAGCCGCAGTAATTGCTGCAGACAGATGGACAGGCCAGCATCGCCCGGGGGAGCCACGCTCACCTCGGGCTGTGTGTCCTTAGGGAGAGAGGGGAAAAAAAGGAGAACTGTGAGACTTAATAAAACCATTACACGTGAATATCTATCTCTCCCAGTAAGTGCTGGGAGCCCGAGTGTGCTGGGAGGGGATTGCTGGGCAGGGCCGGGAGGGAGGCACCTGGAATAAAGAAAATAAATAAACCCGGCCCCTCAGGCTGAGGCGGGAGCCGTGTCCCCTCCGCCTGCCCGGGAGGTACCTGGAATAAATAAAATAAATAAAATAAATAAACCCAGCCCCGCAGGCTGATACGGGAGCCGTGTCCCCTCCGCCTGCCCGGGAGGTGGCGGTGCCGCAGCGCCGGGAGCTCAGGGACCGGCACCGGGCATCCCCCGGCGCTGCCGCTGCCAGCGGCCGGACACGGCAGCGCCAACATCTGGCTCAGCATCTGGCGCACAAACGGAGCGGGAGGAGCGGCCCGGGACGCGGAGGGTCCCTCGGGGGGAGCAGGAGGGGCACAGCGGGGTCACACTCCCTGTAAAGCCGCTCATCCCACAGCCTGGCTTCTCCTTCCTCTTCCTCTCAGCCCGCGGCTGCTTTGCCCGTGAGACAGCGCTCGGCCCCGGCCCCAAGAGCCGAACCGGCCCGAGCGGCAGAGCCCGAACAGGCTGTCATTAAGGGCTGGGAACGGACGGGAATCCAGGCAAAAAGGGAACCTTGGGTTTCTGCTGCTTTCCCGTGGCTGGCATCTTGGAAAGGCGGCCGGAGGACACACACACACACACACACACACACACACACACACACACACGTCTCGGGAGCTGTGGGACACAGCGTGGCCACCACGAGCCCCTCGGAGGCTCTGCCGGGGAGCCCCAGCCTGGCCCTGGCGATGCTGATCCCTGCAGTGTCCCCTCCCTGCACACATCCTCCCCCAGCTCCACTGCACCCCGGAGCTCCCTCCCCGCTGGCCCGAGCTTCTGCCAAACCATTTCGGGATGTCCTGACCCAGAGAGGCTCTTGGGMCAGCACATCCACTCCCCTTTGTGCCCTGGCTCCGGTATCTGCAGAATCCCCAAGATGAGCTGGGCTAAACCTCTGCCCAGAGCAGAGGAACAGTGTAAACCTGCTGGTTAAAGAGGAGCGATTTCCATGAGGAAGGTCCCGCTGGGAAGAACGGAGGGAATTGCCAGAGCAGAGCCTGCCAAAGCCCTGCCAAACCTCTGCCTCACAGCATCACCACGGTCCCTGCAGGTTGGGCTCTCTCCCAACACGTGCAGCAATTTGTTCTGGCCCAGCGAGGGCAGCTTGCGGCAAGTGCTAATCCCARCTGCGGGGTCGAGCCCCTCAGGAGAGGGGAGAGGCCCCCAGGGGCAGCCCCGGCTCCTCCCAGAGCCCGAGCATCCCGAAGCAGCAGCTTTGTGTAATCCCCGCACAAAGGGGTGGTCACTGCTAATGGGTTTACCTGCTTAATTCTCCCCCGGCCCTTCCTGGCTCTCAGGGTTTTCCCTTCCCCGCTGGCTCGGGGCTACAGGAAGCTCTGCTTCCCACATTAAGCAGATTGTCTGCGGCAGGACAGGCAAACGCATTTATCCCGCTGGATTCCCGAGCCGTGACACGGCGGCGTTTCCAGGATGTGAATCCTCTGYCACTCACATCCTTCCCTGCCCTGCTTCCGGAGCTGAGCCGTGACACGTTCTGCAATTTATCACCGCATCTTCAGCCCCCAAAGCGCCTCCCCTGGCACCATCTGCTGTCACCCCCAGCTGCCCAGAGGAACCCTGGTGCTCGTGGTGACCACCCAAACATCTCCCACCCCCCTGCCAGGGCTCATCCCCGCCCAGCACAGCCCCACATCAGAGGGTTCTGGTGGTGGGTACACCTGGGACATGCTCAGACATGTCCCATTACCCCAAATTCACTGCTTTCTGCAGAAATTACCCCAACACGGGGTTCCTCTTCTTGCAGGAGGGAAGGTGGGAAGGACATTCACACCCACATGAGCCAGCCTCTGCAATGTGCCTCAATTAAAAATGGTTTCTAGGCTCAGCCTGGCAAATGTTGGCCTAATTTGGGGAGGAAGGGCTCTRTCACAGCACTGCTGGGCAGGAAAATAATTTCCAGGCACAGCCATAAAAGTTACAGCTTGATAACTCGGGCTGCAGGGTTTGTGCTCCTTAGAGAGCAGGGCCTCCAGCTCAGSTCCAAACCCTGCTCTCCAAGGACAGCCCCAGCATCCCAAAGCASATCCAAGCACAACCCAAAGCCATCAGAATCCAATTGCTGCTCACTCGAGCAGATCCCCCTTGTCACTGAGCACAGAAATTCAGTATATGGGAAGAACTTGCAACAAAAAAATTAAATTTTGTTTATTTTCTTAGCAGGAGTTTGGCCTAAACCCTTCACTTTCAGAAAGAGAGTCAGTAACTGTCATTTCTTTTTTTACCCTCCTTTAATTACTTTTCTAACCTAAATGAGAACCTAAAGGAAGGCTTGGGGCATTATCACAGCATCGTTGGCCAGATGTACGCTGGCCAAAAATGTGATTCCAAAATGAGACACTGTGTAATGAATTATAACTAAAACACTGCTTTACCAATTTTCCTCAGGATCTGGACAAGCTTTCAAATACAAAAGAAAAAAAAATTTTTTTTCTAGCCAAACAGCCTGTGAAAGAAAGCTTGGGAAGGGCATCCATGAGGATGTCAGYTGTCACTGCAGGTGCTTTGTGTCCTAAGGGAAAGGCACAAGGACACTGTGCATGGGCTTTATCTCTGCCAACACCGTGAGGAAACCCTCAACCCACGCTGCTGAGCTGGGTAACTCCGCTCCCTCACACGCCAGGCTTTAACTTTCCGTGGGGTTTACATTGTGTTAAGCCCATCGAGACAGAACCATTTCCTCCTGCTTAGCAGCCCCTGTTCCTCCGGCACCGCTAAGCCGCGGTGATTAACGCTGTCTGCACCAGAGAGCAGAGAGCTCCCCAGGGCTCCTAAAGGCCCTCTGCTCCCCCAGCCTGCTCTGGGCTGGGCTTCTGGAACAGATCTCCCTCCCTGCCAGCGCTTGGGACACATCAATTCATTCTGTGCCCATGGGATGGGTCCCAGCGAGCACAGAGCAGCTCCATGGATTGTCCTGCTCCTCCAGCCAGGAGCTGTTCCATTCTATTCCATTCTGTTCCTCCAAACCCTCCAGAAACACCTCTTCTCCTCCCTCACTGAAATGCAGGCTTAGACCTCACGGTTTTTTTTAGTAAAATCCTTTTTCTGGAGTCCCTCCCTGCTCCCTCAGGTGCTGCCCCCATCCCCAGGTSCTGCYCCCATCCCCAGGTGCTGYCCCCATCCCCAGGTSCTGCTGTCCCGCTGCTGCCCACCCCATGTCCCAGCTCACCTGCCTCTGTAACCGAGCAGGAATTACACCCCTTCAAACAGAAGAGTTAAACCAGCCTGGAGAGTCGCTTCTGCCCCACTTTGCTGCATGAACAGCGTCCAAAAGCAATGACACAGCACAATAACCCGGCTCAGGAGCGCTGAGGGACAGACAGACAGACAGACAGACAGACACAGCAGCACCGGCCACCCCATTCTCTCCAGGATTTTCCCCCAGGGCCATTTCCATCCACACACACAAATCAGTTTTCCTGCCCCAGCCGGGGCTGTCCCCCTGGCAGGCTGTGCTGCCTGGCCCTGTCCCCACACTGTCCTTGTCCCCTCGGGGCTCAGGGACCCTGAGGAGCCAACACAAACTGCTGCTGGGGCACCACGCAGAACACTGACACAGCTGCAAATAAGTGTTGAAAATGAGAAGAAAAGAGGAAATAAAAGGGCCCAGAGGAAGGGATCTGCCGGGGGAACAGCTCCATCTGGGCTTGGCACCRGGGTGCACTCACCACATCACGCTGGAGGGACCATGGGCTCTGGCCAGTGGCAGAGCTGCTGGACCCGGCCCTGCAGGGACTGGGGCAGTCCAAACACTGAGGCTGCAGGAATTCTCTGCTCAAACCGGGGCCACACAGCCTGGGATTCCTGAAAAAAGAAAAGAGGTGGGTGTTTCCCTCACTGCCCTGCCCTGGCCAGGCTGGGAAGGGTCCCCAGCAGCAGCAGGAGCTGGGGCTGTGAGCAGCATCACCTCAGATCCCTGTCCCACAAAGCCATCGCTTCCTGCCTGGGCTTTATTTATCCCACACGTTTATTTTCTRTACAGTTTGTCCTCAAATATGGCACTTTGGACTTTCGAGGCTTTCCTATTCACTGGGGTAAACCCCACATGTGGGATGACAAAGAGATGGACTCAGCCAGCTCTGGTTGTGTGCTCTGGCTTCTGCCAGCTCCACAGAGCCTCTGTGGGCTTCAGGGGTTTTTTGTTTCTTGGCCTTTTTTTGCTTTTATTTTTTCTTTATTTTTTCAACTGAACTTGTGATTTTAACACTTCCTAGCTTAAATACTTTAAAAAGTTAGGAAAAAAATTTTAAAATTGTTTGCTCAGATCTACTTTTCCAGGCTGTCATGAAAAGAAGAGAATCCCTCAGGATGCCACGGGGATGTGCCCATGGAACAGTGACCACAGCTCCTGTTCTGGGGGTGTAACAGTGCTCCCCCCCTCACCAGGACCTTAATTCTGGGCATTTTGGGACAGAGCCTGTCTGTGATGATGACAGCAGGATGCTCAGCCCCAGCTGGAGCAGTGCCATGACCATCCCCCAGCACAAGGATCAAGAATGAGAATAAAAAAAAAAATAAATAAAAAGAAAGAAAGAAAGAAAAAAAATCCTCTTTGAAATCAGTTTTAAGTAAACAAAAAATTGATATCACAAGCTTCAGTAACCACAAGCATAAATTTGGGGTTGGCTGAGCTCTGTTTTGCTTGGGTTCCTCTGCATCACATATGAAGCCCATTTTCAGATGATTTGCTCGAGCAGCTCAGCACAGCACATCACCAGGGCCACATGCACTGCAGTCACCCAGGAGCCCCTGCTGTCCCCTGGGAGAGGCACGGGCAGAGCTGGTCTTGGTCAGAAGTGACTCCTTCCCTTCCTGCTGGGGAGGCAGAGCCATTCCCTCAYGCTCACAGGCTTGGCTGGGAGCAGGACCCCAGGGAATGGGGGCTCTGGGGGGGATGGAGCCCGATGCAGAAGCACAGATCCAGCACAGAGCAGTGCAGGCTGCTGTGAAATCCATGTGTGAATTGCTGGGGCTGACACATCAGTGCTGAGGCTGGAGGCCACACACAGCTGGAGCTTTACCCATCCTGACACAAGGAGCAAATCAAACTCACACCTATAAAACACTGGCAGCTCACCCCCRAGTATTTTTGCATTGAAAGAATGGCTGCTGTTATCTCCCACAACTCTCTGATTAAAACCTAGCTGGCATGGCTGCAGGTTGGCTGCATTTATTCATTCACTACGAGGGAACTGCTCCGTTTTCCAGCATCCCAGCACAGAAACCCTCCCCACTGAGATGAGCAGGACGTGCTTTTAGTGGTTTARCAACTGTGCATCCTGTGTGTCCTTCGTGACAGCCACGAGCCCCTCGCTCTGCTCTGAGCACATCTGCACTTCTGCAGTAATTCAATATAAATACATATTTATATCAGGYCCAGGAGTTGGACTCAATGATCCCTGTGGGTCCCTTCCAGCACAGGATATTCCGTGATTCTGTGATATATTTGTCATCCATTCAGGAAGGCTGACTGCTCAAAGTCTCGAAGCAGGGCTTGGAACAAGCAAGGATTATAATCAGGAAAAGAGCAGAGTGAGGTATCCCCCATCTTTTTATGGAATAAAAGTCTCATTTCTGTAATTACAGGGATAGATCTGATATTAAACTCAAGGTACCTGAATACAGGAAAAAAAAAATCAGGATTTTCTACAAAGAAAATTCCATAGTATTGTTGTCAGATTTTAACATTTCAAGACAGGTAGGAAAAGTCTTTCTCACCTATCACAGGAAATCATGTGGAATTTCTGAGGAAAAGAGCCTGACCTGCTGAAGCACACAGAGAAGGTCACATGGAGACAGCAGAGCCAGGGCAGCACCTCACCCACCAAAGTCAGCTCAGGTGTGAGCATCACCTTGCACAGAACCTGCATCTCTTCCCCCCACAGCAGCAACTCCAGCCCCTGTGTGGTTTTTGTGCATGCCTGAATGGAAAGAATAATTCCAATTATCCACTAGCTGTGATTATTTGGCATTAGTGAGGTTCTGYATTTTGCTGCTGGTGCTTCAAACCYRCCATGGTTGGCTGAGGAAGCCTGAGGATGGCCCAGGAGGTTCCTTAAGTGTGGTTCCTATCAAGATATTTACCTTTTTATATTTTTTATGCTTTTGCCAATTTTATTCAAATCTAATAGATCTTAATCTCTTTCTCAGCAGCATCTGCACTGCTGAGGGASAGCAGCATCTCCATGGGCAGATGGGAGGGGGCACAAGGCACAAAGCCCCCGTCCCCAGGGCTTGTCCTCCCTGCTCACAGCAGCCTGCTGTGCCCTACCCCAGAGCACAGGAGCTTTAAACACCTGCTGCCAGCAGGAAATGACAATGACAGGGAGAAAAGGCAGATTTTATTGTGTCTGGAGAACTGCAGCTCTGTGGAGGGGAAGTATTTGAATAGACAAGAATCTTTTGTCCAGGAAACTGAGCGCTAATAATAACATTTCCTCCTGCAAAGAAGGCTCCTTCCCAGCTGCTTTCCACGGTCTCTGCCTCCTCCTGTTCCCTGGCACTGGCCCAGACCTTGTCACCCCCCTTTCCCCTCTCAGGCCACACAACACCCCACGGTTCTCCAGGCTGCCTTCACTCCACGGCCCAGCTTTCCCTCCTCCACCAAACATCCGGATTTCCTGTTTGATTCCCTGCTCTGTTTTCTCCTCCAGGCTGCCTTGGCAAGCACACAGCACAAAGAGGAAGCCTCTCCTCTGGTTCTGGTGCCCAGGGCACACCCCAGTCCCCCATCCTTGCTGGGAGAGCCTGGCCCTGACATCCCACTCAGAGAGCACAGGACACCAGCACACAGTCACCACCTGGAAAACTCTTCCCAAGTGCCCACAGCTTCCCAAAGCTCTGGGGGAATTTTAAGAGGCATGAAAGAGGACACAGCCCARCATTCCATCTGCTCATCAGCT
>CADDXX010000254.1:281256-326256 GCA_902810485.1 Alauda arvensis | reverse complement strand
AGTGTTAAAGGAAAATACTGGGAAGGACTGGTTAAAAAGAAAACCTTGGCTGCAGTGAGATGGAAAACAGATTTCCCGGGTTAGGTAAGTATCAGAAAATAATACATAATGTTAGACATCCGAAAAGGGAAGTAGGAAAATATTTAGGAATGTGCATAAGCATTTGCAGCTTAAGAAAAGCACAAAAACCCCCAGTTTCATTAAGGAAAGGACACWGCAAACAGTGCCAGGAGGTGCCAGGCTCCAGGATCTTCCTGGGAAATGGCCATATCCTGTGCCCAGCACTGCTTTTCTGGGAGTGCCTGTGTGGAGCTGGCTGAGGATTCCCAAACAGACTCTCATTTGCCATTTGGGTTCCAGGGAGCCTCCCTCCCTCCCTCCTCAGCCAGTTTGCATCTGTGCAGGTCCTGCAGCTTCCAGGGGCAATCATCTCTTAGCAACACTCACAAAACCAAAATAAAGTAAAACCCAGCACAGACCYGGAGCTGAGGCCACACTGCAGCCCACCTGCSATGGGGAGTGCTCCAGCTCCATCCAATTCACATCTCCTCGACCCTGCAGCTTTGTGAAAGCCCCACTGTGCTGCCACTGAGCACCTTGGTTATCTGAAAGCCAAACCATGTCCTGGGCTGCACTGAAAGGGTGGGCACAGGTGGAGGGAGGGGATTCCTCCCTCTGCTCACACCTGTGTCCAGCTCTGGGGTCCCCAGCACGGGAAGGACCTGGACCTGCTGGGGTGAGTCCAGAGGAGGCCACAGAGATGCTCCAAGGGCTCCAAGAGCCAACAGCCCCAAGGTGTGAGGTGTCCCCAGCGGGGAGGATCGGCGTGTCCCAGAGCCAGGGTGAGGAACTGCGTGTCCCAGAGCCAGGGTGAGGAACTGCGTGTCCCCGAGCCAGGGTGAGGAACTGCGTGTCCCCCAGCCAGGGGGAGGAACTGCGTGTCCCCCAGCCAGGGAGAGGAACTGCGTGTCCCCCAGCCAGGAGGAAGCTGTGACATCACCCACGGACACCTTTAGCCCTGCTGAGTCACTGCTCTTCCCCCCGGCAGGAAGCACATCCCAGCCCCAGGAGCATTCCCAGCACAGCCCCATCCCTGCTGCTGCTGCTGTGTCCGGGGCTGAGCCAGAGGGGAACTAAAAAAAAAAAAAATCCCTTTTCTATTTCTGAGTGAGGTGGATGGAAATCACCAGGCTCCCAGTTCCCATGGGAATACCCGAATAACCTGCTGGACGCTGTCACATCCCTGAGCAGCAGTGCTATTATGGGATGCTGCTGAGCCCCTGGTGCCCCTTGCCCACCGAGCCCAGCCTGGCTCAGCACAGGAGGGGACCCTGTGTGCCTGTCCCCCTGCTTGGAAAGGAAATCCCCCCACGTGGCCTGCAGCACCCTGAGGGAAATAAAGCCATCTGTTCATGGAGGCAGGCCAGCTTCAAACCAATTAATGCCGAGTATTAAAGGGTCTCTCCTCGATGCAAATCCCCCCTCTTGTAAACAAACCTTGCGGGTCCCAGCCCCGGTCTCCAAGGCGAGTTCCAATCTGATTAGTTTCTCCACAAGCCTTAAATTCCCCCCTTACAGTTACCAGTGRATAAAACTATCTTTTTGCTGAGATATAATAAACACTTCCTGAATTTCACCTTGAKGTGTCCTTGCAGTGATAATTAGTGAAGCTGGGACCTCTCTGGGTGAAAAACAAGCAATTTAATTTGGTTTTTGGCAGTGGTTGTCCTCCAGACCTCCACCCACACAGCACAGCACCAGAGCTCCAGCACAGCCCAGCACACACTGAGTTTTATCTCCCATCTTTGCACTACTCCAGACTATTTTGGGTGCCTGCCTAAAGCAGAGCACAGAGTGCAAGGTGTGTAGTTCAGTGTATTAAAAACAGGAGATTAAATTAATGAGAAGGGAGTTCAGCACCAGTTCTGTGCCTTTCTCTGAGCAGCAGTCCTGGAAAGCACCTGGGAAAGCACTKGGAGCAGGTGAACTCACCTGGGCAGGACAGGGCTGAGAATTCCTGCAGGAACACACACTGGGGATTCTGGAAAAGCAGTGGGATGAGGAAACAGTGCCCCTGTGGAGGAAATGCATTTGTTAACTGATGGTTTAAACGTGGGAGCACCAAACTGGAGGCACAGGCTGCTCCTGCACAGCTCAAGGAAGCCCAAGGAAACCCCACAGCTCCTCTGAGCCTGAGCCTTTCCTCCCTCCACCAACACCTGCTTTGTTTTCTCAGGTAGCTGGGTTGTCTTCTCAGTCTGTCCATTTAAATAAAGTCTGAAAGCTCCCCAAATTGTAACACAACCTGGGAAAAGCATATTGTGCATCCCAGTCCTTCCCAGCTTCATCCCTGCCCCACTCTGCTCCCCAGAGCAGGGAAGTGGTTCCAGTTCACCTCAGCCCAGCATTACAAAGGGTTTGATCCTGACTTAAAACCAGCCTGATTTCATTCCCTTGCTTTGTACATAATTATTTTTTTTCTATTCTGTTTAAAAGCAGACAGGGAACTGATAAAATTATGAGAGCTAAGTGAATGTTAAACTCTTTATCCCTCACTGATTTGCATTTCTTGCCTGTTAAGCAGAGTCTGTGGATGTTACCTGCAATGTTCACACAGAGGCTTTGCTTCACTTGTCTTGCTCCAAGTCAGATCCCACAGCCTTCACTCAGGAGAAGTCCCTTTCCCCCAGCAGTRAAGGAATTTCCCAAACATGGATAAAATGATGGTCCTGCAGTAGAAGACAGCAAGGGAAGAGTGAGAGGCGTTTCCTGAAAGCAAAAAAAAGGATGATTTTCATTAAAGGTGAGCTCTGCTGTCAGCCCCAGGACTTCCAGGCAGTTCAGAACAAACACCTTCCCCTTGGCCTGAAGGCCCAGAATGGCAAGTGAGTGAAAAAATGAAATTGTGGTGTCTGTGTCTGTGTGTGGGGCTGAAGCTGCTGAGCTGCCCTGAATCCTGTGCAGGGACACAGGAAATCTGCTGGCCAGGGAAGAGCCAGTGCTGGGAACACTTGTGATTTTGGCATTGAAAGTGTTACAGAAAACTTGCCATAAAGTTCCTCTGAGGCTTTAATTTCCCTCCCCCCAATCCTCCTTTGATTTTGATCCCCTCCTTTCCTCGTGTCCTTTGAACTCCTAAAAAGGCACTTTGAAGAGATGTCATAAAGTGGGGGCTTTATTCAGCATCTCCCCTTTGATGCTCCTGCCCCGTGTGGGAAGTGCAGCCCTGCAGGATGTGGAGCCAGGGCAGCTGAAAGCCGAGACACAGAGGAAAGGAGAAGTGTGGCTGTGGTGTTTGGGGACAGCTCAGGGACAGGGGCACAGCCCCGGGGTGGATCCTGGGCTGCAGGGGCCTGGTGTGCTCACACCCCAGCTGCTCCTGCAGGGACAAGTGATGGGGATGAAGGACAGGGCTGGAATCCTTCATCCCAAAGGCCAGGCTGGCCTCACCACGAGGTCACAGCTGTGTGACAGTGTCCCCAGGCCTGTGTGACACCCCCATGGGAAGGGCTCTGCCCGTGCCACTTGGAGCATCTCTGGCACCCAAGGATAAAGTGATGGTCCTGCATCACCCTGCAGCCCTCCCAGCTGCCCCTGCTGCCAAACACACCAAACAGCACCAAATAATCAAAAATGGAAATCAATCTGTTAAACAATCAAAAATGTAACCAACCCTGTGCACACAAACTGCCAAGAACCTTCAGCTTCCAAGCCCATCCCATGGGAAGCTGATGGCACTGCCCAGGCAGAAGGAAGCAGGTGCAGTGTGGGAAACAGTAAAGGTAAGAAGGCTTTCAGGAGGTGTGGAAACCTTTTTACCTTTAGTGTTTCCCACAGTGCAGAGCCCAGCAGCAGCTCCTCAGACCCAGGGACAGTGCACACCCCAAACACCCCTGCCATACTGGAGCATCTGGAAAGCTCAGAATCACAGGGTCCTTAGGGCTGGAAAAGCTCTCCAAGATCACCCAGTCCAAGCTTGCTGCAGCCCAGGCYTTGGCTGGGTGACTTTTCCCCCTCCTGAGCTGCTTTCTGAATTGCAGTGGGACATTTCCACACTGGAGCTGTTTGTGCAGCACAGGCACAAGGCCACTGCCTGGAGCCTCTCAACTTTGTTTAACCTTTGCATGGGGAATTGCACTCACTCATCCAAGGGAACCTCTCAGCTAGGGAGAAGCAGATGTTCAGCCATTAGATAAGCTGCAAGCACGTCCATGGTGTTTATCAGCAGGGACAGGGGGTTGAGTTTGGGCTTGTTATTTTTAGTGGGTGACCAGTGGTAGGAATTATCCAGAAATAAGTGAAAATTATCCTAAAAAACTGCTTGAAGGGCTTCTGAAGGGAGTTTTTCTTCAGTTGCTCCTTCTTACCTGCAATATCAATTTATATTCTTTTTTTTTTTTTTTCAGAATTACAGCCAAGTATCTGCTTCCAAGACTGAATGCAGATGCAGCTGGGACAGGAAATTTTAACTTGCTTCCAACCTGGGAATTCTGCACTTTAAGCTTGAGATAAGGAGAGAACTTGGTTTTAAAGCCACATGTCCCCTAACAACAGACAACTGTACTGCCAGAGGAGCCACCCCACAGCCCTGCTGRGAAACCAGCACTGCAGAAAATGGCAAAATCCAAAGAGCTGAGTAATGCCAGTGTGCATTTATTGAATGATTCCCACTTAATMCACTCMYAGAATCACAGAAACACAGAAAGGTTTGGCTTGGAAGAGACCTCAGAGATCACCTGTTCTACYCCCTGCCATGGGGACACCTTCCACTGGCCCAGGTTACTCCAGCCWGGGATCCAGGSRMRGCCACAGCTGCCCTGGCAGTGCCCAGAAGTTCTGACAGAGCACGAGGGAGACCTGACAAAGCAACCATGGCTTTTGCTGGTGCAGCCAAGGAGCCTGGGGCAGAACGAGGGCAGCCTGGCTCCTCCTGCAGTGCACCCTTCACACAACCAGCCTTGAGGAAAGCAAGCAAAGAGGGGGAAAAAATGAGGTAGTGAATGAAAAATTAGTATTTTGTAATGGGCATTTTGTATAACTGACCCGTGGTGGATTTTTTAAAGGCACAATCAAACACCTAAAGCTGGCACTAGGGAGAAACCCAGCCCCAGCCACCCAAACATCCCCTGAAGTTCCCATCTCCTTAAGCCCTGCTCTCCCACTCAAGGGGCATCTCCCCAGGAGGAGGGCAGGGAGCAGAGAGCTGCCCTGCCACAGCCAAACCCACTCTGCACAAAGTAGGTCAGGCTGCAGTGCTCTGCTCTCAGCTGAAGGTCACCACTGTCTCCCCAGGCTGCTCTGGGCAAGTGAAGTGTATTTACATTGAGAAGATGTGGAGAGGTTTTGGAGCTGGAAGTGGTTAGAGGAAAAACAGGCTGTTAAAGAGAGCAGGAGCATGAGCCTGCATCCCAAATGGTGAACGCTGAGGGAGGAAAGAATGAAAAATCCCAAATAACAGCCATTTCCCTCAAAGGGCAGGAGTGTTAGAGCAAGCACTGGGAGGTGTTCCTGTACAAACTACAGCACTGACAAGAGGCCTCGGGTAACATTTGCAGAGGGCTTTGACATGGAAAGTCCRAATTTCCCTTTACGGAGGCAAAGCCTGACAAAAGCATAATGGAAAGAGGCTTCTGAGGGACAAAAATTGACTCCCTGGCACACACACAGGCCCACGCAAACTTTCCAGCCTGCCCTCCAAGTGTGAGCACTGGTGTTTCCATTAAGTGCCTGAAAGCTCAGAAAGCTTCTGGAGAAAAAGTAAACTCCTGATCAGACCGAGCACGGCTTTTTCCTTGGATTCCTGCAGGATTTTTACAAGTGGTTTTGCAACAGGAGCAGGGATTACCCTGCTTTGTGGGTGTCTCTCCTGCAAGAGGAGCACAGATGGAGCCATTTTAGGGTGTTTGTCTGCAATCACTGCTGGGGACATCTGTCAGAGGAGACTTCATATAAAAACAAAAGAAATCACAGAATTATTGAGGTTGGAAAAGCCCTCTAAGATCACTGAACCCAAACCATTCCCCAGCAATGCCARTGCCACCCCTAACCCACACCCATCCCCAAGTGCCACATGCACAGGGCTGTTAAATCCCTCTGGGGATGGGCACTCCACTCTTCTTTCAGGGAAGAATTTTTCCCCAATGTCCAACCTAAACCTCCCCTGGTGCAACCTGAGGCCTTTTCTTTTTGTCCCCTCACCTGTTCTGGGGAGAGGAGAGCGACCCCCACCTGGCTACAGCCCCCTGCACAAACCAGGCTGGAAACAGCCCTGCATCTGAAACCACCCTGAACTTTGGGAAAGCCCAAACCTGGAGCAGGCTGCCTGCTCTGCCCTGGCCACCCCAGCACGATCCCAGCACCCAGGGGACTCCTGGAAGCTCAGGCAGGGGACACAGGTTGACACAGAGGTTGCATCACTGCCATCATTCACAGAGTGTGCAGAGCATCTCCTCTGCCCCTGTGAAAGCCACGGCACTGCCTGCACAGGGGAGTCATGTTAGAACACTAATTAATGTATTTTGGCTGTCTCCTAACGAAACTCAGCAGCTGGAAGCAGGCATGGAGCCAGCACCACGTGACTGCTCCCTTCTGCCTTGGACTCGCTTCAGGAATCTCTGCTGAAGTGTCCCGTTGTCCTACATGACTCCTTTCCCCCCAAACTGAACGAATCAATGTCTGGCTGGGAGTTATCACGGAGGGAGAGGCAGAAACGTGCCTGGAAAAGCTGCTGTGCATCACCCAGTGCATCCCCAGCCCTGTGCCATGCACAGCACTCACTCCTGCACTGCATCACCCAGTGCATCCCCAGCCCTGTGCCATGCACAGCACTCCACTCCTGCACTGCTCCTCCCGCTGCAGAGGGGCTGCAAGGGGTGAGTGCCTGCCATGGAGAGCACTTTGCAGTGAGGTTATTGCATTCTTGACTTAAGCCCATTTTTCTGGTTTCCATGCAAATGTCAATGAATTTTAAAAAGGGAGCATTCAGCCCAGGCCTCTTGATTCAGACAAAACACACCATCTCCCTGTGTGGGGATTATTCTCCTGCCTGGCAGAGGGGGAATCCACTGGGTGCCTTCTCCTCTCAGCACCACAACCCCTGAGTGTCCCACACATCCCAGTCACCTCCTGCAGCATTGCCAGGACTGCAGGCAGGAATCCTCCCTGGGAAAGCACAGGGATCTCACATGAACACGTMCAGGTGTGTGAGAGGCAGCAGTGCAAACACGCTTCACTCCTAATTATGGAGAGTGCTTTGGCAGGGGACACAAAGAGCCACTATKGAGGTTCCTCAGGCTGTGGCCCCCATTCAGCACACAATTGACAATATTTAGACAGCATGGGCTGGTTCCTTCCTCTGCAAGGTACCTTCCTGCTCTGGCAGCCCCGGGCAGGCTGGAAATGACCCTGTGTTTGAGGACAGTGGCACATCACACAAGTGGGCAGGGGCAGGCGGTGCCTGCTCGCTGCTGCTCCTCCAGCACCACTCCCTGCTCTCACCCAGAGCCCCTCGGAGCTGCGGGCTCTGGCAGGAGATGCTCCCCGTGCTGCCCAGCWGGGAGGCAGCAGCCAGGGAGCACTGGGAGACCCCTCTGAGCAAAGCTGGGACAAAATCTATGGCATGCAAGTACTTCCTTCTTCATCCCAGAGGAATCTCATTGGGGGTTTYGTCTYTCTCATCTCTCCCATTTKCAGCCTTCCCCAGGCAAACTCTCCCCTCTAAGATGCTCAAAGCTTTGCTGGTCTCTCCCTGGGCTCCCAACCCCTTCCTCGCTGTCCATGCCCTGTTCCAGCCTGGCCCCCAGAACACACAGGGCCAGACCACAAAGCACATTGACTTGTGCAAGTCTGCCTCTAAAACCAAATAAAAAGCTTTTCATTGACACTCAAGTGTAGGTGCAGCAAGTCAAAAGCCTCATTTTCATGTTTTACAGCGCTCCCACCTGAATAAATTCATTTTAAGTGCCACTTTTCCAKTTGTGGATTAGGAAAGGTTGGGAGGTCTGGATGCCATCAGCAGGGACCAAAAGGCAATAAATCACCCACTGCAGGAGCCTGGCAGTGCTGCTGTGCCCCACAGCCATGGGCACTGCTGGGCCTTGCCAAGCTCTGCCCCTGGTGACTCCAAGCATGGCCAGAGCCCTCCTGACACACGGACACACGGACAGACAGACACATGGACAGACAGACAGACACATGGACAGATGGGCAGCAGCAGGGCTGCTCCTCACAGAGCAGGGCAGGCACACAAAGCAATGGTGGGACTTGGATGTGACATGGCTCAGTGGAAATAAAAAAAAAAAAAATCGCTAATATGAAATATTTCCTAATCCACCCACCTTCCTGCTCCTGTTTGGAGCAGAACAGCTCCATTGTGCTCAGGGAGAGCTCAGGGCAGGGGCTGCCCAGGGAGAGGAGGGGCTGCACATCCCTCGGTATCAGCACAGCCCAGTTTGGAGCCAGGGACAGCCCATTCCCAGCTGTGATGCACAGCATCCCCCCGAATCACAGATCACAGGTACCTGTGGGTGTGAGTGCAAGTGCCTGRGGCACATTTGGCACACCAACAGCTACGGGAGAAATCTGAAGAAATAAAGTGCCACGGGATTGTTGGCTTTGCACATATTGAATTTTCCAGCCGTTTTTAATCACATGGAAGCACGGCTCAGGGGTGTTGGAGCATCCCTGCTGCCAGCCCAGAGCACAGAGCTGCTCTGTGTGCCCAGCCATGAGATTGGAAGCTCTGTCCACAGGGGGAACATGCACCATCCTATCAAACCCACAAAACACCAGCAAGCTCAGCATCTTCCAGGCAGAAGATTTAAAATCAGACCACAGGCAAGAGGTGCTCCCTGTTTTCTCCCCCTCAGCACACAGAAGGTTTTCCACAGCCTTTGMTGGCTCTGAGCACACCAGGGAAGGTTGGAGTTCATCCCACTGGTGCAAGGAAACTCCTCTGACAAACCAAAGAGGCGTTTGGCCGAGGAGCTGCAGCCCCAAATGGCTCCTCACACACACAGCCCTCCACAGTAATGCAGGGACAGAAGCACTAGGTGGCAAAAAAAGCCAACAGGTCCTTATTAGTTACAATCTGGAAACGAGCATTAATGTCTCCATAAAATTTCAGGGAGTTTCATACCAACCATGGCAGGGCTCAGCCCAGGATCAGTGWTTTGTGGTTCCCAGGGAAGGATGGAAGTGAGGGCTCACAATCACACAAAGAAAAGGGGGAGAAAGGGGTTAAACCCCAAATTGTTACTGAATAAATAGCACCAAAGGAAAAAAAAATCTTTCTGGATTTCCGAGCACCATTTCCTTCCTGGCAATGGCTGTGTAATAAAGCATCCAAATAAACAGCAATCAAAAAAATAAATGTCTGGAATTGGTCTGGATTCCAGATGAGAAACATCTGCAGGGGGAGATCAGCAGATCTTTTCTCTTTTTCCTGGGCAATTAGTTGGACAATTCTGAGCTCTTGTAGGTAAAATTATTCTCCCAGCCTCTTCTATCACCTCATAAATTAAATCAGYATTTTTGCAAAGGAAGGTAGAAATCAATAAATAGCTCCAGATAAACAAGAGCARAAGCCTCCCCTGGACACAGCTGAGCCTTCCTCCCTGGGACTGCTTCCTGTGCAGCTCTCCTCATTTCCAAATGCACTTTCTCAGAAGGATGGGGGAGAAAAGCAGCCCTCAAATGTCTGAAAACTGAAAAACAAGGTCACAAATTCCCCTGTGCTGAAAGGACCACGAGATAAGGGCTGGGTTAGAGCAGTGTGGGACTTGTTACACACCACAAACAGGGACAGTCTCGTTCAGTTTGGAACCACCACTGCCAATTACGRAAGCATTGTGCCTGCCATACACATTGATTAGAAAAGCTGTTTATTTGAACTAATAAAGCAGTAAATGAGCTGAAATTGTCTTTTCTTTATTTTTAATATGATAAATGGAATAAACTATGGGTACATCTGTTCCAAGCTTCTTCTCCACAACATGCTATGTCTGAAAAGCCTGAAAAATGTTCTTTTCTATTCCAGCATTTCAAAGTAATGATTTTCTGCAAAGCATCACCTACAAAACATCCATCAGGCTTACACAGTTTAATCCCCATTCTGCATTTAGTTCCCTTTCTGAGCTAAACCACATTACATGGGGAGGAGAAAACAGGCATCAGCCTCCAGATAAATCATGGGCATCCCTGGCTCAGCACCCCGGGGTGCAGCTCTCTGAGAGGCCMCAGAATCATGGAACCATTCAGGCTGGAAAAGGCCTCCAAGATYGAGTCCAACAGTTAAGYCACCACTAAACMAAGTCCCCAAGTGCCACTTCCAGACAAATCTGTATCCCATCAACAGGAAGAAGCCAGAGGGACAGACACATGCTCTATTTTAGCCACAGAATTATTTTCCCCTCTCCCATTCCCACTATTTTTTTTTTAAACCTTAGGTCTCTCCCAGCAGGATAAACCCTTGGCCATCTTGAGCAGAAAAATGCACACAAACCTCTTGGATTCTAAAAACATTTCCACCAGACTGCAAGGAGCAGTCCCTGCAGCAGCTGTGCAGCCCTGCAGCAGCCCCTGCTCCCCTCACACACCATCAGCCCACAGAGGAAATGCTGAATCTCTTTTTGCCCAGCACTGTGGTGACACAGCACATCAAGGCAAATCCACATTGCAGTTCTGGGATCTCCCAGGAGCAGTCCAGCTGGAGCTGGGAATGCAGACCTGCTCCCTGCACTGCCTCRGAATGGGAGCTTAGTGAAATAGCAAACAGAGAAAAAAACGTGTCACCAGATAATGAACACCTTATTTTAGGCTGTGGTTAAGTAATTTGCTTTTCTGAGAAGGGAGGGTTTTTTAAATTGTGTTTAGTGGGGGTTTAAGGGCAGCCATGGGGAAGTTTCTACATAAAGGAAAAGCAAACAGCTGAAGAGTCCTCCCTGGGCTTTGATCCTCCCTGCAGTGAGTAAACCATGAAGTGATTTTTAAATCCTAATCCGATTTAAAGCTGCTTTTGAATGCTTTAGGAGAGGAAGTGCTGGCTCTCAGCGTCCTTTCCAGCCCAGGGGTTTAAAGCTGTGTCACCCTGCCTGTGCAAAGCCAGCATCCCCCTCCCTGGCAGCTGCTGCAGCCCAAAACATCCCCCTGGAGGTAAAGCTCATTCCAGCTGGGATCTCCTCATGTGGGCACCTGGAGCAAGCCCTGAGCAGCTCCCTGGGAGCCCAGGAGTGCAGCACCCAGGGGAGCACAGTGACAGCAGCCAGAGCTGGCAGGGACCACAATGAGCCCTGAGCAAACAAACTGCAGAGCTCTGCACACCATCATTCCCTGATRCCCACCATGGGCATTGCATGGACACCACTGCAGGAACACAGCTCATGGAATGTGCATCCCCACTGCAGCAGCATCCATGGAACAGAGCCACCAAGGAGCTGTCACCCTGCTCCAAGCCCTGGGCCCCTCCTGGGCAGGCCTGGCTTTGCTGTGACAGACCCTGCTGGCAGCACAACCCAACCTAACCCAGCCCACTGCCCTGACTCTCCTGAGCAGCATTTCTGGGATGTGGATCCAGAGGAGGATTTTCCTTTATCCATGTTGAATTTAGCACATAAAACTATTTCTATTTTTCYTTCCAGAAATACCATTCAAAAGGAATCAGGATCAAAAATTGTAATGCAACAATTACCAACCAAACTTCAGCATGTTTCCTGTGAGAGTCCCTCATGACATGCTGGCAGAGGAGCTTTATGCCACCTACTGTTTATTCCTCTGCCTTCTTGTTCTCTGGACCCCTCTGGTTTGTTGTTGAGATTCTCTAGAAATGCAGCAGGGCACAGGTACAGCCCAATGACCCCATTATCACAGGGTTAGAGAGGTGTAGGACCCTGCCAGACCAGGAGCTGCTCWGTGACAACCCTGGTTTCAAAGGGTTTATGAAGGAGAAAACCAGGAACACTGGAGATTTAGGATCCTTACATCTGGATTCTGTCACTGTAGCAGGATAAAACAAAGCCATGATCCAACCTTCTTTGGTCAAGTGTGGATCAGAAGATGAGCAAACACATCCCAGCTCAGCGAGTCCTTATTTCCTGTGTGTTCAGCCCACCAAGAGCTTGGTAGGGACAGAGATTTCCACATGAAAACCAAGGTCCCAGGATGGCAGGATCAGAAATGTGCTGGCAACTGGCAAGATATCAGAACAGTTTCCTTGGCTGGAGCCAAAAAAGCAGCGATTTTGTCTTGGAACCATTTCTAAATCGCAGCTCCAGAGAAGCTGAAGGGACTGAGTGTGATCACTGACACAGGARCACCAGGACATGGGTGTGGGACATGGCACAGCATGGACCTTCAGGGCAAAAGGAGCTCCCGTGTGTCAGTGCACACCCAGCCACRCCTGCAGCCCTCCCAGGGCTGGATCCCACCTTGAGCATGGTCTGAGAGCTGCTCCAGCCCCACAGGGAACACTTCCTGCTCTCCAGGATGTTCCCAGAGGTAAGAACAAGGAAAGGCAAGAGCAGGACCCTCCCCTGCCTTCCAAAAGCAACTTCTCAAGAGCAAAATGACCTTTACTTCAGGAGAATGTGCTTTTGTAGCAAGACTGTCACATTTTTTTTTGAAACTATCCCTTTTCAAACAATTAAAACCCATGCCCACACCATGTGCAAGGCCTTGAGTCAAATCTCTGCTTTACATCACACACGGCACTCTTCAATGACATCTCCTTTTTCCGGGGTGGAAAATCACAGTCAGCATTTGTATATAAATATTATTACACAGCTTGAATGTAGAAGCCAGGAAACAGAGAGTGCTGCATGACAACGTGCTAAAAATTCCTTGCTGCATTTTTTCTGTGTGTGTGTGTGTGTGGAGAAGGCAGCACTGTTTGTACAGGGATCCCATTGTCACACAGGGCTCACAGCAGCTCAGGCAGGACCAACACGTCCTCCTGCAGCCACAGTGAGCAGCACGCAGGGAATTGCCTCCTCAGCTCCTGATCCTCAGGCACTGCTCTCCTAAAAATTACAGAGTCACCTAACCTGTGCATACATTAAATCCCAGCCTATTGTCATGCTCTGRCTGCTCATGTGCCTGAGAACAGGAACACAATAATTAGGAGGGTGAGCTTGTCCTCCAAGGAGGAGCAGATGAAGAAGCTGCTGGCACACATTCTCKTTAAAGTAATAATAGCATTACTTATCTTAATAATATTGCTTTATTCTAATGAGAGTACATTGTCCTAGGCAGATTTCCAAGCTCAGCAGTCCCCTCTCATAGCTCACCAGTGACTGACAGGRCCAAAGGCTAGGACTGGGCTTTGTTTTGGGCTAAGATCAAGCTTAGGGTCAGCTTGAGCCTGTCTGAGCAGCACCAGATCCTCATTTCCCTGGGATGCTKTAACTCGCTGTTCCAGGGCTGGAGAGACAGGAGTTCACCAGCCCAGGGCGTTCCCATCTCCAGGGAACAAAKGACAACACCTGCAGCTGAAATCTGCAGCCTCCAGATCACCCAACCTTCATCCCTCCATATCAAATGGTCAAAATATGCTAAAAATACCCCAAGCTGGCCAACACCAGYCCTTCCAGCATCCACAAATAGTGCTTGGGTTTTTGAAAGCCACACARCTTCCATGTGCCCACAATGTGCTGCTCGCCTCTGAAAACAAAMACACTGGCACTGCAGATCACAGTGTTCCACCAGAGCAGTCAGTGCMRCCCCTGAGGCACAGGGACCTTCAGCAGGGGAGAAACCAACACAGGGAGCACAAATATCCCACAAAACACGGGGACCCTGCAGCACTGCCATCACTGCTCCTGAGGGAAAGCACCAGGAAAATGGGATGTGAGCAGGAAGGGCAGCCCAGCACTAACAGAGACACCATGGCATGGGCAGCCTGCAGCCCCTCAGGGAGGCTGGCCTTCAATAATCTCAAATAATCTCAAATAATCTTAAATAATCTTAAATAATCTCACTGCTTTCCTGCTGGACAAAGCAAACCTGACTTGTCAGAGGTGCTGAAGTTACCTGAGGCTTAATAAGAAAGTTTGGGACAGAAAAGGGACACATGACAATATCCCTCTGAAGGATATTTTTAAGGAAAAAAGGTGGCTGGAGCAGTGAAGTGCCTGGGATGGGGAATACAGGAAAAGTGAGCTAAGGTTGCACCCAACCTGTTCTTTGCTCTGCAAATCCCCACAGCAAAACCCTTCCCCTTGGAGCTTCCAACCCCAGAGCCCTTCAGAAGAGCCCACAGAGCTGGACCAGGGCTTCCTGCCTAAAATAACCCCAGGTGGGATGAGAAGGACAAAACCACATCATTTCATTACTCACATCACTGAACTTGTGGAGATAGGACAAAAAATGTCAGGGTTCCCTGCCCCTTTGGCTGCCAAGCTCCTGTCAGAGATAGCAGTCTGCAGAGCAACTGTAAGAATTTAACATTCCTGACAATTCTGGGCGCCAAAATTTGCTCTGATTATGAAAATTCAGGGTCACTTCCAAACTTGATCCATCCTGGCTCTGATTACTTCGATAACTGAGACAAGTTTGGAGGAGAAATCTCAAGTCTCTCTCAACACCTGCTTTAATGGAAACAAATTCACAAAACCAAAGCATAAACAGGTCAAAATCAGTACAAATAACTTTTCCCTTCTAACATTAACCCTTTCAAGGGGTGCTGAACATAACTTGATGATCTTGGGAAGTGTTTCCATCCATTAGACTGACAGGGGACTTTGTCTCAGAACTGAAAAAGTGGCGTTTTACACTGAAACAAAAATCTCAAAATTCCCAAAATTCTGCTCCAATCATTTACACCAGTTTCTTYCCCYCMMCCYWRKTTTYCMWTTYCCMARSATTTCCCACTTGTCCCAGAGCTCAGCAAAGCCCCTGCAGTGCWGTGCCAGGGCAGACGTGCCCCAGGGCTCGGCAGTGTTTTCCCTGGGAGGAGCTGGGCTCTCACATCCCCTGGCACTTGGAACCCGGGCTATTTTCTGCCCTGTGCATCATGCACTGCCTGTCCTCGCTGCCTCTYGCCTGCCAGGACGATGACTAACTTTCTCCCTCCACTTGTTCCCTCCACCCCTGAGAACATCCACATCCATCTGGAGCTTCTCACAACAAAATATTTTTCAGCGAACCCAAACAGCGTGGAACAGGCTCAGCCTGGCCAGGCCAGGTGCTCCCTGCTCCCGGCAGAGCTGCAGCCCCTCAGCCTGGCCTGGGCAGGATCCCCCTGAGCCCTGCGGTGCCCATCTGAGGAACCCCTTGGGCTGCCCTTAATCCCTGAGGTGCTGGTCATGGGTTCACTTCCCATTTCCAGAGAAAGGAAAGGGAATCCCAGACTGGTTTGGGTTGGAAGAACCTTAAATCTCATCCCTGCCATGGCAGGGACACCTCCCACTGTCCCAGGCCGTTCAAAATCCCAATGTCCACCCTGACCTGGGCCCAATCCTGCCCAGGGTCCAATCCTGACTGATAGTGCTCTAAAATTCCAGAATCCCAGAATGGTTTGGATTGGAAAAGCTCATCCAGTCCCACCCCCTGCCATGGCAGGGACACCTCCCACTGTCCCAGGCTGCTCCCAGCCCTGTCCAACCTGGCCTTGGGCACTGCCAGAGATCCAGGGACAGCCCCAGCTGCTCTGGGCACCTGTGCCAGGGCCTGCCCACCCTGCCAGTTTGGGATTTATTCCCAATATCCCATCCATCCCTGCCCTCTGGCTGTGGGAATTCCCTTTGTCCTGTCATTCCCTGCCCACCTTTCCCCATCACAGCCTCACTTCCCTCCTCACCAGGAAAAGGAGGCTTTGGAGATGCTTCTCCCAAACTCTCTGGATCCTATTCAAAGATCAGGAAGCTGAGGAGGGACAGAAACAGAAGGATGCTATCAGCTGAACTGGAATTCGTCACATCAATTTCAAATCCTTTCTGCTTTTACTCATCAGCAGCCAGGGCTCATTGCCCTGCTGAGGAAATGCATCCCCCCACAGGTGCTGAGAGCCCCTGACACTGATAAATCCCCCACTTGGAGGAAGGAAGAAAACTCTGAAGGGAGCCAGGAACAGCAGAGAGGAGGAAGGTGCCCAAAAAAAGAGCTCATGTGGAACAAAGGGAAAAAAAAAATAAAAGCAAAATAGAAAAGCTTCTGAGATCCATTAAAGGCAAATCATTTAACATTTACTTTTCCTTCTGGTGCTGCTCTAAGTTTCCACATTACTGCACCATTAATTAGGCAAAACTACAGGAAATGATGGGTATTTTGACAGAGCATCAGCTGCTGGACTGGGCCCAGCAGAGCTGTCATAACATCCTGATATACAGCATGAGGGGGCTGTGGGCTGCTGGGGCTTTTAAAGAAAAAACTAAACCACAACAGAACACTAAACCCCAGTAATTTTGTCAAAGGCAACAGGTTAAGGCCACAAAGAAAAGTGGGGTTTAAGTGCAAAAAAAAAAAAATTTCATTTCAAATCGCATTTTTTTCCAGCCTGTAAATTTTTAATGGCTATAATCTGTGTATTTTCAAAGCACAGACAGGAGGAAATTAGTCAGGAAAATATTTAAGTGTTAGAATATGGTAATTATATACAATTATGTGACTCTGTAATACCCAGTGATACTTCAAAGAGGGGAGGGTTGGGTTGATTTTGTTCTGCTGCTGTGCCCTGTGGAGGAGTGAACACCAGGGATGGAAAAGCAGGGGAATCAGAGCTGTTCTGGCAGGGAGAGACAGACCCTGCCCATCCCCGTGTGCCTGGGGGGAGGTGCAAGCCCCCCACAAGCACCATGAACCCCCTGGAACATTCCCAGCAAACCCAAACCTGGAACCACTCACTGCAGTTCCCCAGGGAATGGCACCTCCCTGAAGGAACCTGAACCTGGAGGAGTATCTTCACTCACCATTTCTGTTAGCAGCTATAAATCATGAATGAAATGCTGGATTTTAGCCCTTTCCACTGTGATGTGTGTTACAGACCCACCAAAAACCAAACCCAGCTCAAAATGATGGTGTGGGGCTGGAGCAGGAGCCACACAAACCAGAGCAGAGTCACAGGGCCCAGAGGAGCTCTGGTTCAAACRTGCAGTTTATCAATCATCACCCACCCTGGGCAGCCTCAGAGAGCTCCAATGCWGAAGGGTTTTACAGTATAAAAACCCCAACCCAGCTGTTCTCCACCAGCACAGCCCCTGCCACTGCAGCACTCAGACATCTCAGTGAAGTCTTTGCAATTTCAACCTTAACCTCGGAAATAACACAAATTACTCCACAGGAACACCTTCAACTACTGCAGCAGCTACCCTGGCATTAAACAGGTGCCTCTTCGCTCCAAATTTCATAAACTTCAGGCCAGAAATGCAGGAAGAAAAAGACACTGGTGGTGCCTGAGTGATCAAACCACCATCAGCTGCAGGGATTCATCCACTGGCATTGCAGGACCTCAGCTCTTTTYAAAGAAACAGCCCCAACACCTTCCCCAGCAAATCAAAACAACTGGACACCAGAAATGTTTGAAAGCGGACAACAACAGATTATTTAACTGAAGAGACCTCAGAGATGATTTTGATGTTTTTGGTTTTTGGGGAAAGTTCAGTTCAACAGAAGGAGGAAAAATAAGAATATACCAGTAATTTATCTGAGCTTTTATGCTGATACATTAATACAGCATGGCTGCTACTCACCAGTGTCCTTGTGTGTCTCAGGTGGGAGATGCAGACCTTGYTCCTGCCAGAATGAAGATGGCTTTGCTGTCTGCTTTCCATCACTTCAGTAGATGTGCAAAAATCATGTTGATATTTAAGTGTTTGCTTTGCTGCTCATTAATTCCATYATGCAGTGAAAAGTTATGGGGTTTTTAGGAAGGAATTAGAGGGTTTTCTGACCAAAATGCAGCTGGGCATTAGCAGGGGTTTCAGGCATGGATGCAGCATTGCTCCGGGCTGCTGGCAATCATTTCCAGCCCTGCCCATGGACTGGAGAAGTGAGAACAAACCCCAGATTTGGATCTTTCAGGCTCAGCCTGAGCTGCTGTGGCATTTCAGACCTGTAAAGCACTGCTCCATGGCCAGGACTTGTCCACAACGCTGCTTTGTTGGCAAGGGAACATTTCCTGCCCGTGAAAATCCATCCCTCAGTCACAGGTGAGGTGATGGCTGCTGAGAGCCCGGAGCCAGCAGGTGCTGCCTGCTGCCATCAGCTCCTGCCTGCTGCCATCAGCTCCTCCCTGGCATTTCAAAAACATCTCCACTTACCCTGAGCATGGAATTCCATAGGAAAGACAATTCCAGCCGGGCAGAGAGGGGCTGTGCCCTGCCAGGGACCCGCCTGCCTCCACCCAGGGCCACACCTGGGGCCGATTTGCACCATTTGCAATTTGCAATTCCATCTGCAGGATGGAGCTGCTGATGGCCAAAGTCCCTGTGCCTGCCCTGGCAGAGCTGCCAGGGTCCCCAGACACGGATGCTCCTCTGCCCTGTCACACCTGGGGAGAGCTCCCAGGCTCTCCCAGAGAGAATGTGGATAGCAGCACCTCCCCTGCCCTGAAAAGATGTTTGCATTTGTTCACTTAGCAGCTAAAAATGCTCCTGTCACGTGGGAATGCCTGGGAATGCAGCCCAGGAATTTGGTTTGTAAGCAGAATTGTGTTTCTGGAGACTATTGACCTGAACTGTAAATAAATATTCAGAAAAAAAAAAATGTTCACAATTGATGGTCCTTGAGAGGATGGAGTCCATCAAAACCAGGTGCAGTATTTCCCTCCCTGATCCACTGCCCAGAGGCTGAGTCCTGCAGGTTGGAAAATAACCCAGAGCCCTTCCAAGAGGATTGAGCAGGTCCAGTTTGAGACTTGGAACCCAGGATGGGAAAATCCTTATCCCACATGGAGAGTCTGTGCCTGCTGAGGAGCTGCTGCTCTGSCAGCTGGGATCCCAGAGCCCTGCTCATCCCTCCCAGCCCTGCTCCCTGCCTGGGGAGCTCCACCTGTGCACAGCACAGCTCTGCACAGCAGCCAGGCCAAAATCCCAGCCCTGGTCCCAGCCCAGAATCTGCATTTATCTCAGTGGGATTTTTTTAACCAGTGACTGGCAAATGGCTCTGATACACCGAGCTCAGCTTTGGAGATGATGACAGAGCCAGCACACAGCAAACATCAGGCACAAAACATCTTCAAAGCAGCAGAACTCCAAAAAGCAAGAGCAAAAGRTGGGACATKGAGGTGGAATTAAAGTTGCCAGGTRAGTCAGATATAATTGTAAAAAAATACACAAGAATTACACCCAAACCCTCAACAATACCCCTTATATGCTTTATATGTCCAAGGCCAGGTTGGRCAGGACYTGGAGCACATTTTCTGGMAGGTGTCCCTGCCATGCCAGGGGGTGGAACAAGATGGGATTTAAGGTTCCTCCCCATCCAAACCATCCCAGGATTCTGTGATTTGATGTTTTCTGAGTCCAAATCTGCTGCACAGACTTTTCTTTAGGTTTGCTTCAGGATTTTTTTAACCCCTTGTAAGGAATTGGTGCAGAATTCCCCACCACAGCCCGTGGCTGCAGCACCARTTCAAGACTCAAGAGCATCCCTTCTCCCTGACCAAAATCTTCTCATCTCCCCCGAGCTGGTGCTGCCAAATTCCCATTGCTGGCGTTAAAACCCAAAATAACCCCGAGGGCTCCRCAGCCAGGTAAGGCCAGGGAGCAGGAGGGAAGGAAGGAAACGGAGCAGTTGGTGTTAATTATGCAAAACAAGAAGTGGCTCCAAGGATGTGAGTAATGTCTGGATCCAACAACAGGTGCCTGATAAGAGAGGAGGAAGCCCARACCTTTCATCTGAGCCGCTGCTGCAGGAGCTTCGCTGCGAGCAGAGATAACGATTCTCACTCAGCCCCAGGGCAGCTCGCAGAGGTGATTTCATAACAGGAGGGGATGTGCTGCCCTTGGCAGGGGCCTGGCTGCCAGGGAGAGGCCCCTGCTGCGTGCCAGGGCATTTCCAGGCAGCAGGATAAAGCTCGGGAACAATTCCATGGAGTGTCCCTGCATGGAKGAGCCCAGCACTGCCTTCCATCCTTCCTCCCGCCGAGGCACTGCAGGGCTCTGAGGGATTGGGAGGAACACGAAAACCTCAGCAGATAAAGTCTCCACATCTGCTCTTGATCCAGCCTGAAGACAGCAGGATGCCGAGCGGGCCGGGATCGGAGGCAGAGCAGGGCTGCACATCCAGAGCGCCTCTGAAGCCCGAGTTACGCCTTCCCCAGGGGGTTGCACTTTCGCTTTCCTAAATTGCCGGCATATTTGCTTTTTTCTGATGGCAGATTAGGAACCGTGCATTTCCTTAAACCGCCAGCTTTGGGCCAAGACACACACGCCCTGCCTGGAGCCCCGCCAGCCCGCACAGCGCAGGCAGGGCTGGAGAGCCGCGTTCCGGCGGCGGGGCTGCTCCGGGGGGAGGCGGCACTCACAGCCACTGCCGGGCACTCACAGCCTGCCCGGGCACTCACAGCCCCGGTACCTGCCCGGCACTCACAGCCAGAGCCTGCAGGGCACTCACAGCCTGCCCGGCACTCACAGCCCCGGCTCTCCCGGGCACTCACAGCCTGCAGGGCACTCACAGCCCCGGTACCTGCCCGGCACTCACAGCCCCGGCTCGCCCAGGACACGCAGCCCCTTCCCAGCAAGTGCGAGGAYTACGTTAAACAACTTGAGAGGCAAAGCAAGTGTGGCAGCACCACGATCCATCCCGGAGAAGAAATCACCATCAGGAATCTGCAGCCATTCCAGGGTTTAAATGGGCATGAAACGAGCGAGCAATTAATTTCCTGCGTGAGGAAGGAGCGCAGAGTTCAGGATCGGCAGCACTGCCAACATGTACAAAGTTATTRCATGTCCTGGGACAAGTGGTATTTCCCTGAAAGCCTCAGCTTCCAGCATCCCACAAGGAGAACACAGCGCTCCTCCCTGGCGCTGCAGCAGCCTCGGAGCCCTCCCCACGAGGAGTCTGCTCCCCACAGGCACAACCTGCGGCGTGAGGAGGGTTGGGAAGCAGCCAGAGCAGAGGGGGGAGCACCAGCCCTCCCCTGCCCACCCCAGCAGCTCCAGTTCCCCCCGTTTGTAGAGGGACCCCTGAGGAGCCAGGAATCTCCAGGGTGCAGAGAATCCACCACCCTCAGCCCGGGCTTCTGCCTCAGGGACCCCCAGGTCAGCTTCTGCATCCTGACCCAGAGCCCTGGAACCAAAGGGAACAGCAGCTTGGAACCCACACACAATTCCAAACCCACACACATCCAAATCCACACACAATTCCAAATCCACACACAGCCAAATCCACACACAATTCCAAACCCATACACAGCCAAACCCACACACAATTCCAAACCCAAAGCCTTGTTTGTGTGCCTGAATGTTGCAACCAGGCTGAGATCTAGCAAGAAACACCTTTGTCCATAGAGGAGAATCAGTCAAATGTTTTCGGTACATCTTAAGGAAAATGTGAATTAGATCCAAGATTTACATTCTCATCATTCTCTGTTTGAAAACTCTGTTCCACCAACCCACAGCCCTGCCAGCAATATTCCCACTTTTCTGTCCCTAGAACCTCACAGCCAGACCCCATTTCCTCCTCACTCCTTCACACATGGGTAATGATTTTTGTTTCCCCTTTTCAGTTTTATTGCTGGGGGGTTTCAGGGGGGCAGGGGCAGGCAGGGCTGTGCCCGGGGCTGCTGTGGGGTTGCTGTGGGGTTGCAGAGGCTGGGGGCTGGCAGGGAGRTGCTCAGTGCYCTGCAGCAAAGGGCTCCCCCCGGGTATTGTGCCCGCGGCCCYGGAACTCAGACCTCGGCATTCAGAGACAAAAGCCTCCAATTCAGAGGCGCTTGACTCTCCCAGTGCTGCGRCGTTACAGAACTGGCAGCACTCAAATCGAGGTGCAGAATTTACCCCGTRCCAGTGTTGGAAAATGATGGGATCAGGGTTTTTTTGTGCTCAGGAATTTGAGTCTCTCAGCTTTGGGCGGGTTTCCAGCACCAATACAGCACGATGATACTTTTTTCATTTTTCTCTTTTATACAAGCTTTCTTAGAATTGCATTTTCTTCCATTATCTCTTTATTTGCCYATTTCCAAAACCACAGACATCGAATTTCTCTGCCTGCCTGTCCTTCCAGCAGTATTTCACTGCAAAGAACACAACCAGTAACAAAGCAACACTTTTACCAATCACCTCCTATTTATTTTCAAAAGCACCCTGACCTGACAGAAATCTGATAAAGATTTCAAAAGCACCAAATCTGAYAGATTTGAAGGCCAGTAAGATTTTCTGCAGCCTTCTGGAAAAGCTGCTCTTTAGGGAGTCTCCATCTTCTGTCCTTCCCTTGTTAAACTGCATTTGCCCACGACCCAAAACACGGCTCCCACTCGGAAACGCCTCTGTCCTCAGAGACAAACACACCTACGAAAAGGATCAGCCTCAGAGCCCAGCTCTGCGAGGGAGAAATCCYTCCCAGAGAAAGAAACCTCCCTTGCTGTGCATCTGCGGAAACATGCATTGTTTGTATTAGCGCTAAATAAACAAACAACGGGGTTTGGGGTGGTTTTTTTTGTTCAGCGTTGTGCAAGCTTTGAAATGCACACGCCATAAACACGGCAGGAAGTGAGCAGGCCCTCGCCTTGCACTCTGCAGATGACTCCTCGCAGATATTAAAGCRCATCATTAATGCATTTTCAGGGAAGCAAGGAAGCAACCTGTCTGCGAGGCTCCTGGGGAGCGCAGGGCCCGCGGCCCCACCTGCGGCCGCTTCCGCGCCAGCTGCGAGCGGGGATGTGGGGATGCTGGGGGTGCTGGGGATGCTGGGGATGCTGGGGATGCTGGGGATGCTGGGGATGCTGGGGATGCTGCCTTTGCCGGGAGGAGATGCTGGAGATGCCGCCTTTGCCTGTTCCGGGCGGAACGGGAGCACGGAAGGACATGCCGAGCCCTCTCTCGCACACGCTGCGGGCAGGGCTCGCAGGGAAGCCCGGCAGGAGCAGCAGAGCAGCCGCGCTGTGCTGAGGATGCTCGGAAAGCCCGGCCCGAGGAGCTGCCGGCAGCGCTGCCAGAGCTYCCCCAGGACGCCCAAAAAGCTGAAGGCGGGCAGAGCTGCGGAGCTGAGAGCAGCGCATCAATGGCCTCACGTCCATGAATGGGAGCAGCCGCTGGCGCTSGGTGGGTGTGGGGATGTGGGGAACCAGCGCAGCTCCAGCCCATCTCCTCCCCGGGAGAGGAGAGCCATGAAACAAACGCACAGGTTGCACACACGGCACGGGGTGTGGCGGCGTTTGTGCTCGCGTTTTCACCCCGATCCTGCCACAAGCCAGGCACGGGGGACGGACACGGGCGTGTGACGATGCTGCGGTGAAAGGAGCGAGCCGCAGCTCCCAGCGCCGGCAAACGAAGCCGARCGCTGAAGGAAAAACCATTCCCGTCGTTTCACTCACGGTCACACARCCCAAAACCGGGGGTCGCCAGAACCTCCAGCCCAGCGTGCCCCTGTCCCCCCCTGCCCCGGTTCCCGGCCACAAGCGCTGCCCGCGCTGCCGCCCCTCGCCCCGCTCCCGGCGGGCTGCGGCGGCCCGGGGGCTGCCCGAGGGGCCGGGGCGATGCCCGAGGGGCCGGGGGGGATGCCCGAGGGGCCGGGGGCTGGGCCGTGCCCCCCCCGGCGGTCGGGAGCGCGGTGCCCCCCACCCCCGCCGTTACCTGCAGCCCCGGGCGGGGGGCGCGGTGCATGCGCAGCTGCCGCTGCCCTTCATTCATAAAAAAAAAAGAAGGAAAAAAAAAAACCCCAACCCCTCGGGAGCCGCATCCGCGCTCCCCTCCAGCCCCCATTCATAAAAGGCAGCGGAGCATGCGCGGTGCCGCCGCGGTGCCCACCCATTCATAGAGGCCGGGCGGCCGCGCGTGCGCAGCAGGCGCCGCTGCCCTCCCATTCATAAAATAGCCATTTTCCCAGGCGGGCGGGCGGGCGCTGCGCCGCTGACAGCGCCGCGATCTCCGCTCCCGCAGCTCCGGCCGCCGCTGCCAGCCTGCCCCAGCCTGCCCCAGCCTGCCCCAGCCTGCCCCAGCCTGCCCCCAGCCTGCCCCGGCACCGGCACCCCCGCCCGCCTCGCCTCTGGGATTTACTCGCCCGCGGAGAGATGGTCCTAGCCGAATTATTGAGAGTAAGTACGAGATCGGCGCTTGCGAGCGATTGTTAAAATGTTTTAAGTAGAGGAGGAAAAAAAAAAAAAAGAAAAAAGCCAAGCCTGCTCTCCCCGAGGGGAAAATCSTGCGCTCGTTCTAGATGTGCTCGGCTGCTCCTTACAGATCACTGATCGCGAGCATATTCCTGGCTGTGACTTTTCTAACAGTGATTAGCTGTAATTATGTACAGTGGAGAGCTGCCTGGTGCTTCCCAGCCTAAAGGAAGACTTGGCGTTCTGGAGAAATATCCTGTTTCTCGCAGAATTTCCATTTGTGTCCCTGCGTCTCTGATTTATACCTCTTTTCTGCGTTCTCCCATCAACATCTGCATTTGCTGTACATATATGGCAGGCAGGTTTCAGCACACTTGGGTCGGGTTTGTTTGCGGGCTTTTACAGCAGAATAAGTGGCGCTTTTTTTCTGCTGATGGGATGTCTTCTCCTCCATCCCTTCTTCCTTCCCCGAAAAGGAGCATAAATACCCGGTCACCTGGGCTGACAAGTCAGAATTGGATCTTCCTTGCTTTGGAACGGATTTTCCGCATTTCCTCCCTTTTCCAAAGCCCTGTCTTGTGAGTGTCAAGGAGTTTTCAGCTGTCTCCATAATAGGACACTTCAGAAATCAGCCACTCGTGTGTCAGACCTTTCCTGCATGACCTTTGCTCTACAGCATTTTATTTCACACAAGCCATTTTTTTCATTTTTTTGGCCTCACTGCCTTATTCCATCACTGCCCTTCCCTGTCTTGCTGTCCACTTGTTTTAAATCTGGATGGATGCTGCATTTTAAAGGCCAGATGAGTAATAAAAATGTGTATACCTGGAATAACTTCACCCACTAGATGAAATATTTTATAAATGGAGGGGGAAAACCTGTGCTGGCTGCTCCTTTCTGCCAACTGCGTAGCAAAGATAAGGCAGGATTTTATTTTCTGGTACCAGTCCTGGCGTCACAGGAGAAAGACAAGCCCAGAGACGACATGTTCTGAAAATTCATTATCAGGAGGGGAATGGRAAAAGCAGAAAGGGGCACAGAAAAGGCACAGAGGTCTTAGAGGAAAGCAGGGCTGGGAATGCAGAGCTTGGAAATGGCAGTGCAAAGGAATATCAGGGGGAAAGGCTCCCCTCTTTATCCTCCTGTTACCAAGGGTCTCCTTTCTGCCTTTTATAGCCCCAAGTTTTTCTTTAAAGGGTGAAGGGGAGAACGAAAGGGAAAAGCATCCCTGCATTATCCAGAGTGGAAAAGGCACGTTCTAGATTCTTTAAAACTTCTCCAGCTGCTGCCTTYCCTCCACCCCATGCCAAGGGGACGGTGTGGCGAGGAATTGCTGTTTAATGAGGTGAAGAGAAACGCAGCTCTCCCAATATTAAAGCTTCCCCTCTCTGCCTTTATTTTGGGTGGAAGAATAAAGCCCCAATTTGTGCACGGAATCACAATGATCCTGATGCCTGGCTTGCCCCTTGTCCATATAAAAATGAATGATAGCAGGAGGAGGGGTTGTTCTCAGTTATTGGAACCCCACTGGGGATGTCTCGTTGATAAATGTGCCCTTTTCCATGGGCTGCTGTGTTCTCCCTTGCTGGAAGGGACTCTACATTGGGATTATAAAATTAAAAGGACCATTTCTGAATGCTGCAGTCCTTTTGAAATTCTCCATGAGGTATGTGCAGGGGAGAAATTATTTGTTCTCCGCTTGAAACAGCAAAACAAAAGCTGTTTCCTGGAATCATGACTAATTCCCAAATCGTACTGGRAAATGCAACATCTCAAAAAGCAATTCCTGTCCCCCCCTCACAAAAAAAAAAATTTCTGTTCTCAGACTTGGGTGAAATAAAATTCACATCCCTCACAACACTACAGCAATAATTAATAACCAGTTCTGACAGCTCTCAAAAGATTAAATGTGAAAGAAAAAAATTCATTCATCATATTGCTGTACAACTTTCCAGCTTCAGGCCACGAGTAAAAGCTGTTTTTATAGGCAAGCAGTTGCACAAGTGTTGGTTTTTTATCCTTTTTCAATGCAGAACAATGTATTTCCTCAAGAAAATCTACAATCCTTCTAAAAAGGTCATCATTTAGTACCCTYAGCTTAATGGATCATATCTGAGCTCAGTTTCCTGACCTTAAAATAAATGTTTTTGMCCAGTAAAAGGCTCTGACTGAGAAATTCAAGTCCCCAGAGATCTGAATGCTACTGGGCCAAAATGTGCTTTATTCACTCGCACCATAGGAACAGACTTTAGCTGGACAGAGACAGCTTCTTGGAAGTCTACAGGTCTCATTTCCCAGCTCCTGAATTTCCACGCTCTGGCAAGGATTKAGTGTCTCGTTTTAAAAATGGCAGGTTTCCCTAATAAGCTTTCTAATTTTTTTTCCTGCTTTATTACTTGTAGAGAAGATTCTAGCTGGCCTTAGCTAGATAAGGCTGCTAAGGAGGGGAGCAAAAAAAAAATGAATGTCAATATTTTGTTAATATTAATGCACATTTTAGGGGAAAAAAAAAGCTTCTTTTTTYTTTTCCTTTTTTTGAAGCATTTACATCTCGACTCAAAATCCAGATAGCTGAACTCAGTCTTAATGAACTCCAACCTTATGAATTATTCCTAATCCCACATGAAAAACATGTGCTTGCTGCAAGGTCTTCTTTAACCCCCTCTGAGTGTAGTGTCCCTCAGGAAAAGCCGTGCCAGAGCCCTTTGGCCTGCAGCAGGAGCAGAGTGTCCCTTGTCACCGCTGGCAGCCCTGGGACAGGAGCATGTCCTTAATCCCTAACGACAGCAGGGGCAGGGTTTGTTCCCTGTTCTCCTCCTCTGCTGGGAGCAAATCCTGTACTGAGCACTGGGGTGGCAGTGAGCCCTGGTCCCTCAGCACCCTGCCCTGCCAGGACCCTTCTCCTGGTCCCTCAGCATCCTGTCCTCGGGCTGCTCAGGGGACAGGGTGCTGGGTGACAGAACAAAAGGTTCTGAGCAAAAGGACTTGGGTGCTGAGGGACAGGAAAGGGTGCTGAGTGAAAGGACAAGGGTGCTGAACAATGGGAAAAGGGTACTGAGCAACGGGTCCTGACTCAGCACCCTTGTCCTGGCAGCTCAGCACCCAAGTCCTGGTGCTCAGCACCCTTTTCCTATTGCTCAGCATCCTTTGTCCAGTTGCTCAGCACCCATTTCCTGTCACTCAGCACCCTGTCCTTTCACTCAGCACCCAAGTCCTGTCACTCAGCACCCATTTCCTTTCACTCAGCACCCATTTCCTTTCCCTCAGCCCCCTGTCCTTTCCCTCCTCACCCCTGCCCTGCCCAATGCTCAGGTGCAGCTCTGCCCAGCACTGTCAGAGTGTTTTACCCCAGGCACCAGAGGGCACAGGCTGCTGGTGACAGRTCACATCTGGCACTGGCTGCCATCGATTCTGAGCCTTGCACAGGCCTTGGAATGATTCTGCCCACCCTGGCATGATCCTGCTTCCAAGGGTGKTGCTTTCAATTATGATCATTTCCTGAATTAAGAGTAAGTGTCCTTGGCTTTTCTTGTTTGCTTCCTCTTGCACTGCATTTTGAGAAATCSCTGTGCCCCACACAGCAAAGAAAATGAAGCAATTCCTGCAGTGCATTYRCTGCAGCTGCTGCTGCCTCTGTGTCAGGATTAATGCCACAGCTCTTCCAGAGCCTCATTCAGCTTCTGCATTGGTAACAGAATCATAGAGTGGGATTCCATTTGGGATGGAAGGGACCTTAAAGCTCTTCTCATTGCAGGGACATGGCAGGGACACCTCCCAGCATCCCAGGCTGCTCCCAGCCCCAGTGTCCAACCTGGCCTTGGGCACTGCCAGGATCCAGGGGCAGCCACAGCTCCTGGAAGCTTTTCCCATTTTCCTGCTGCCTGCACTGGGGATGTGGCAGTCCCAGCTTGTCCAGGATTGCTTCCACATGGGACCCTCCTCTAGACTTAAATCCCTTATTCTTGTTATTCTTTTATTACCACAAGCATCTAGAATATTGTTAAACATGTGAGGAAGAGCTTATTGCAATTGTTACCCAATGGCTGACTCAGAGTTAGGAACATTATCTATTTCTGCTCTCWCTGGATTTTTAAGTCAAGGCCCATTTTGTTTKTYTGTTMCTGGAAGATTTGTTGTCCAACTCCACTCTGAAAATAGAGATATTAGAACCTTATTATTTCAAAACTGGTTTTGAAGACATTAATGAGAATGAGCCTTCCTGAGGGTTAAGTGGCTTTCTCATGGAATTGCCTACAAGGATGGAGCTTTCTCTAAAATGTTGTAGGCAAATCCAAAATCCAAACACAAAATGCCTTTTGTTTTCATTTCATCTGGTCTCAAAATCCTACAAAACTTTGGAGTCTGAAACAATGCCAGAACACTTTTACAATAGCAGTTGGTTTCCTACAACTTTAGGACTTGCAATTACACAGAACAACAGTAATTATAAATTGGCCATATCTTGATGAAGAGAGGGAACAAACACTGCACCACGTGTCTGAACTTGACTTTTGAGTCCAGTTTTACTCCCTTGGAAGGAAGTATATTTTGACTTGAAAATTGTATGTGGTGAGTGACTCTGCAGTCATGGGGGAAGAGAAWTTTTTCTCTACGTGGGATTTTGCTGCCTTGAAAAGAATTTCATTGTTTGCCTCTAAAGAATGAAAAATTCCCTATGTAAAAACATATTCATGAATTCTTTAAGTTGTCTGCTTTAAGAAAATTATCTGTACAGTTGCAGCCAGTGAATTTGTGCCTGTGTTAATGCTGTAATACATCTGTAATTACCTATGATCAAAAATTAATTAATTTTGTGTACTCTATGGCTTTTTTTTGTTTTTGTTTTTTTTTCTCAATTGAAATTCAATTTACAGTCAGGATTGGTGGAGTGGACAACAAAAAGCCCTAAGGTTACACCCCTCAGCTCTTGTCCTCTTCCAGGGTCTGAAGTTCTGCCAGGTTACCCCAAATGTTAATTCTGATTTGGGATCTGGCTGGGACAGGCTTTACAAATTCAGTTTATAAGATCCCAGTGTTGCTGCTGAAGGCAGTGCTGTCCTTATGGGCAAACCCACAGGTGGGGTGGGAGGTGAAGAAAATGCTGCCCTGCCTCTGGGTGCAAACCAAGCAGGAAAGGCCAAGTTGGGAAGTCTGGGGGATCACCCAGGGATCACATCTCAGCCTGTGACACTGCACAGGAGCACTCTGCCTCAGGATTCCCTGTGCCCCAGCACAAATCCTCAACCTGAGGACTTGGCTGGTTCCTCTTGGCCTGGGCGGGAGGAGCTGGGTGCCCTGAACCCCTCCAGGGACACACACATGGGGCACCCAGAGCTGGGGAAAGGTGCTCACAGCACCCAGACCAACACCCACAGCCTGAAACCTGCCATGGTTGTCATCTGGGCAGCTGCTGGCAGGAGCAGCAGCACCCAGCTCACTCTGAGCTCAGCACTGGAGGTGTCTGACCTGGATCTGTCACCATGGATCTCCCTGCTCTGCTGGTGACAAGGCCAGCAGCAGCAGTGTGCCTGTGGTCCTTGGAAAATTCCACCAATATCAGAAACATCTGTCTGCTCCCAGTGCCGTGGGAGGGGAGAGCAGTTAACTCTGGAAAGCCTCTGCTCAGGGCTGGGAGTGGAGSAGCTCCTGTCCAAGCACCCAAACCTGTCAGGTGCACACCTGTGGTGGTTTAAAGGTGATTTTGAGCCACAGAGACAGAGCAGGGCTCTGGGAACTGGGAGAGCTGGGTCTTATTTGGCTGATTTCCCTCACAGGTTTTATCCAAGTAGATCCTGTGCCCAGAGATCTGCAGGGTCTTTGAGCTCACCGGGTTCCCCTTGTCCTGCTGAAATAGTCTGTCCATTAAAAAGACAATTTGAAACTGTCTTACAGCGAAAAAAGAGGCTGAAAAACTCCTGTCATTAACTCTCCTGATGGGTGGTGTTTAGCCCTCTCCTTTCTGYGGTAATTAACTGAAATCTTGATTAGCATTATCTCAGCTAAGCCATCTCTAACATCTGCCTGCACAGCCCCTGTCTGAGGGGCTGTTTGAGGCTTTAATCCCTCCCCAGGTCCATCTGGTGACACCATTCCTGTGTGATGGCATCACTGGCCCTGCTCCATGGCAGSCTGGGCCACTGCAGAGTTCATGCAAAGCCTGGGTGGCACCTCCAGGGGCTCCAGGGTGCCACCAGAGAGGCAGGACAGCCTCCGTGTGCCACCCTGGGGCAGAGGTGCCGTGCTGGGGACAGCTCCAGCTCACTGGTGACAGCCCTCAGCAGCTCTGCTGGCACACAGGGCACCTTAAAATAGCTGGTTCTCCACGGATGCAGAGGAAATGTGGTGAATGGAGCAGTTGGTGACAAGTGAGAGTGGGCAGAGGCCAGGGAGGCAGCGCTGGCAGGGCTGAGGAGGAGCAGGCAGGCTGCACCACCACCCTGGCACTGCCACCATTTCCTCCTGCCACCTTCCATCCGAGATCAGCTCTGCTGCACTTACCCTTGGCAACCAAAACAGCTGCATCTCTCTCCTTAAAAAGAAAACAAACCCAAAAAAAAAACCCCAGTGGAATCAAAGTCTCCCTGCAAATGTAACACGCAGCCGATACAGAACTGATGATTTTGCTAAACTCTGACTCGCAGCAAATACTTTTTATATCATGACACTGGATGCTGATGCACAAAAGRAAATCAAGTTCTTTTCCCTCTGCACCCCCCATAGTTGTCAGAATCATCGCTTCTCTTTGTTTTTTACACACAGCAACTAGGAAGAGATGCTTTATGAACTCCCTTGTTGCTCCAGTCAGGATGTCAACGAGCTATGAATAATGAAATTAAAAAAAAAAAAAAATCCCAAATGAATGGCTACGACCCAGCAGAGAATTTTAACTGGGGAAGAGAAGCAGCATAAGGGCTGCATGACAATAATCACCATTGCTGCTAATAGAGCATTTCTTCCTGCTGCTGTGCTGCAGGGGACGCAGGGGGCCGGATGCGCTGCCGGACCCGGCCTGTGCCACGCTGCCCACGCTCCAGCCCCTGCCCTCCCCTGATCCCCRGAGAACTGGCACCTTCCCAACCCCCAGTGCCAAGAGAGCCATCAGAACAACGATTGCAAATATAACAGTGAACTCTGGTGGCATTTCTCAGGGGGTAAAAATGGGCTTTCCCTTTCTTCTTCCAGGAATGCAGAATCAGTGCTCTCTGATTTTTGAGGTGCTGTGCTCACTTTAGGGGAGATGGGCTCTTGCAGAMGTGCACACACATTTACACACACACTTCTCAGGCATCATTTGGTTGTAGTTGGAGGTAGTTTTTCCCTTTTTCCCACTGCTGTGATATTAAAGTCATAGAATCACAGAATCATTTYGGTTGGAAARGACCTTCAGCACCATCGAGCCCAGCTGTTAAACCAGCACTGCCAAGTCCAAATCTTTCAGGCTGCTGGAGAAGGTTAATTTGTTTGTTGAACATAAACAACTGGCAGTGCCTTAAGCTGTTCACTACTTCCTTTTTCTTGATACCAGCAGCTTTTCCCCTCCTGCAACCCAAGCTTTCCTCACCCCTTCTTTCAACTGATCTGCAGCATTATATTATTTATGAATAAAGGTCACCCCGTGAGGAAATGGCACATCTACCAGAAAACAATGTGCACTTTCTAAATTTGAACCGAGCCGTTTCCGCTCTTTGATTTAAGTTTAGTTACTTCCTGTGGTTTCTTGTCCTACGCCACTGCTGAATCTTTGGATTGACTCCAGGATAAATTGCACTCTTTCAATGAAATGAGAAACTGCGGCGCTGAGGGCTCAGCCAGAGCGGCTGGTAAACAGCACTCCAGCTAAATATTAGTGCACTTAGTGGGCTGCACGAGTGTCTCATTACCTGTGGGAGCTGATGGATCCAGCCTGAGCCCCGGGGCTGCTCCCCTGGGAGCTGCACCCTGGGCTCCCACCACGCCAGGAGCTGAGCAAGCACTTCCAGCTCCCCTGGGAGGGATGAAGGAGCCTTTGGAACCACAGCTCCTGATGGAGAGGGGGCACTTCCTCACCAAAATCAAGCCATCCTCCCTCACAGACAGATCCCTGGTTAGCAAGGACAGGTGCTCAGCCCCATGCTCAGAAACACCTTTGTGCCAGGCCACTGCCACCACCAGCCACAGTCCTGCATCAGGCTTTTTTAGGGATCAGGGTCGATTGGGGGAAACCTCCAAAGTTTAAAGAAATCATTTCAGGAAGTTTGCTGACAAAACCACATGTGAATATACACCAGCAGCCCCAAGATGAGCTTTCCCTCAGTAAAAACATGAGTGGGCTCCTCAGGAGCCTGCAGTGACCACAGGGCTGTAAGAACTGTAGATGGCCAAGCTCAGGGAGAGGGACACAGTGGCAAAGGAGGGGTGAGGCACTCTGTACCTGAGTGCTCTGCCTCCCTTGCACACAAGTTCACCTTACAAGACCTCCAGCATAACAGCCAGCCTCAGCAAGGAGCCCCTTTTAGGATTGCAGGATACCACAATAACAATGTGCTCTCTCTCTCCCCTACCCCTTTTCTTTCTCCTCCCCTTCCCCCAGGACCCCTGAGCACAGGTTTCCCCCCCAGCAGCCAGACTGATCTCTCCATGGAGCCCCGGATCGCTCACAACATCACCGTGGTCCCCAACTCGGCCATGGTGCAGCCCTTGCTGGACAGGGGGATCCCCTACGGGCGGCTGCAGCACCCTCTCACCATCCTGCCCATCGACCAGATGAAGACCAGCCACGTGGAGAACGACTACACCGACAACCCCGGCGCGTGCCAGGCCCCGAAGCGGCCGCGGGCGCCGCAGGAGCCGCAGGCGGGCGCGCAGCGCTGCGAGCAGGACGTCACCCACCCCTGGATCTCCTTCAGCGGCCGCCCCAGCTCCATCAGCAGCAGCAGCAGCACCTCCTCGGACCAGAGGCTGCTGGACCACATGGCCCCGGTGCCCGTGGCCGAGCAGGCGTCGCCCCGCGCCGTCCGCATCCAGCCCAAGGCCATCCACTGCAAACCCCTGGAGCTGAAGGGCCCCGCGTGCCAGGAGCTGGACAAGCACGTCCTGCTGTGCGAGGCCTGCGGCAAGTGCAAGTGCAAGGAGTGCGCGCTGCCCAGGACGCTGCCCTCGTGCTGGGTGTGCAAGCAGGAGTGCCTGTGCTCGGCGCAGAACCTGGTCAACTACTCCACCTGCATGTGCCTGGTCAAGGGCGTCTTCTACCACTGCACCAACGAGGACGACGAGGGCACGTGCGCCGACCACCCCTGCTCGTGCTCGCACTCCAACTGCTGCGCCCGCTGGTCCTTCATGGGCGCCCTGTCGCTCGTGCTGCCCTGCCTGCTCTGCTACCTGCCCGCCACCGGCTGCGTCAAGCTGGCCCAGGGCTGCTACGACCGCGTCAGCCGGCCCGGCTGCAGGTGCAAAAACACAAACAGTGTCATCTGCAAGGCGCTGCCCGAGGGCAAAGGGGCAGAGAAGCCCTTCTGACGCTTCGGGAGGAGRGAGCTGGGAGGTGTTGGCTCTTTCTCGTAACCTGTGTTCTGTGGAGAGCGTTTGGGGAAAGCAGAAGCAACTGTTCCCACAAAACTGAAGCGCTTTGGGTTACCCAGGGTTTTTGGAACTMGTCGCAGTTGAAATAGATGGGGCCAWAGGAGGGATGTTAATGRTGCAGAGTGAAGGCTGCAAACCCAYGTGCATCACAMAGTACAGCTGCTGAAAAGCTCCCGGCTTGGAGGGACGGCTGCTCACCAGGCCTGCACACCACAGGAACCATGRACTGCTCGCTTGGCAGGCACTGCCTCACAACCAATCCCCACTCCCAGCTGCAAAAAGCTGCTTTGAATTCAGATTCAGGGCGGGCTGCTTGTTTCCTGTCTCCTTCCAAAGCCCAGCTCGCTCCCAGCAGCCCCTTGAAGGTGATGGGGGAACTCCCTCCACCCTCCTTCCCTCCCAGACACCACTCCAAGGGCTGGTTGCACACAAAGTAYGTGTTTCTCAAAAGCTTTCTGTGTCCCTCAAAGATATTTTGGACCAGAAGTGAAGCTACATTTCATTTGCTGAAGGCTCTTTTGCCCTTTGGGCGTTTCCCACCCGGCCCCACCAGTTTGGACCCTCCCTCTAAAGCAAGATGGTAGCAGGGCTGCTCCTCTAAACCYCTGGTAAGAAGTCCCACAGACCTAAGTGTACGATGCACATAGATGTATTTTTCTAGGGATCTCAGTCCAGTCCCTCCCCTCTGGAACAAGCTCTTCTTTGCTCATTAAGATTTGGTTCTTGTCCTGGGTGGGGGGTGGATGGCATTTGCTTGAAGTACAACACATCCCCCCGCCCCGATTGCTGCTGTTTGACTTTTGCCTCTTCTGTACAAAAGTGTCTTTTTAAATGTAAAGAATGCTTTTAGTGTTTATTTTGGTGTTAACACACGCTAGGGAAAGCCAGGGGAAGGAAGGGAGCGTAGTGAACGAATGGGCCCGTGGTTTCCAGCACCCAAATATTGGCTCTGTCCATGCACTCACCCCAGGGCTGGTTCTGCCTTCCCCAAGGAYGCTGGAACCCCTCTCTCATGACAACTACAAGGTGCTAAACAAGAATCTTGGTCCAAACATGCAACGCTCTGACGAGTGGGTAGGTACTTGTTGCATGCAGAAAACCGACCTAGGCTCTCTTGGTGTTTTTAATTAGAGGAGATTTCCTCAGTAAATGCACAGCAGTGACAGTGAAATGTCATCTCTAATTAGACAAGCAATAGGCAGAGCTCATGTAGCATTTCCAGGAATCCTGTGGGCCTGGCCAGGGGGAGGGGCTGGCAGGAGCATCCTGGTGGGACTCTGGTGTCCTTGGGTTCCAGAATTCAGCTCAGCTGGGTGACTTGGGCTTTAGCTCCACTGAACTGTAGRTATTTATTGAATGGGGGAGTTAAAAAAAATCCGACAAACTTTTCTATTTATAACATTTGCTAGCTTGTACATGCTGAATCATAGAAAAAAAAAAGGATGTAATGTCTGTTCCCAGACACCAGTTCCTATGGGGCAGCCTCATGGATGTGGGCACCAGGAAGCAGGTGGGGATCCAGAGCTGTATTTATTATCTTGCACAAATTRGAGGGGGAAAGAGAAAAGGAAAACCAACCCCAAACTAGCTGAACTGTTGGTTGAATGTATAAGATATTGTATTTAAYAAGAGAAATCATTTTCCCAAGATACAAGCAAGCCAGAAAAGGCAGCAGGGGAGGTGTTTACCTGCTGCCCTCCTCTGCTGGGACCACACATGTCCAAATGGCCTCCACCCACGGCTGCTTTGCCTTCCTGACCCTCGGGCTGTTCCTGGGGAAGCTGTGCTGAAAACCTGCCCTGGCAGAGCCCATGGCCTGGCTGCATGGAGCCCCTGAGCAAAGGCACTGCTGGGATGGTGGCCCCAGTGCCAATCTGCACTCGTGGACATCCTCCCAGCACCCCCAGCCGGGTTTCCTCTCTGTACATAGCTGTAAACTATTTCTCTGTCGGTTTGTTTTGCTGTCTCAGCCCTGTGAGGTGGTGATGCTGTGCTGGAGCCCCTCGAGCCTCGTGGATGTGTCAGAGCAGAGGTCAGCGTTGCAGAGGGACCCTCCCTGCTCCCCGGGGCTCCCAGCACTGCCAGCCCATGGCAGCAGAGTGACCCTCCCTGCTCCCCGGGGCTCCCAGCACTGCCAGCCCCTGCAGGGAGGTGCTGAGCCCTGCCTGGAGCTGGGGAAGGGCCGGGCTCTGCCAGAGGGATCAGCTCCTGTCAATCATCGGCATTCCCTCCTCCCCATCCCAGCAACTCCATCCCCCAYTCCCTCTGAAGGTACTCGGCTCTCCTGCCACCCCAGAGATGTGCCAGGGTGTCCCCATGGCACAGCCCTGCTGCCCTGCACGCTCGGGTGTCCCTGCTAACAAAGGGACAGCTGCTAATGAAGGGACAGCTGCTAACGAAGGGACAGCTGCTAATGAAGGGACAGCTGCTAACGAGCACCCACCTCCCCAGGCACGGGGCAGGAGGGCAGCTGGCCCTGGGACAGTGCCATGCTCTGCAGGGGGATGGCAGGGCACCTGCACTGCTRATTGCTGCAGCACTGCTAATTGCTGCAGCACTGCTAATTGCTGCAGCAYTGCTAATTGCTGCAGCACTGCTAATTGCTGCAGCAGGCTCCTGCCAGGGTTTGCCCCCTGCTCTCACACAGCAGGAGCAAGGGGGACCCGGGGGTGCTGGCAATGCCACAGCACATTCCCAGCAGCAGCAGAGCTGCCCCAGCACACCAACATCACCACAGCCCCGTGCCCAGCTGGTGCCAGGAGCAGATCCCACCTTTGGAGCTCCCTGGGCACTGGCTTTGCCACCCTGATGTGTCCTCACCCTTCCCAGCACTGGGCATTTCCCTTCCCCTCCCAYGCTCAGAAACACTTCCCCATCTCCTCCTACCACCCCTCACATGTACACCCTGAAAAGTTACCACAGAAGGTTCTTCTTTGTATAGAATATTTATTTTGAAGCTCTATTTTAATAGTATTTATTTTAGAAAGTCTACTATTGTAAGAGTTCTTCTGTTTGTGAAGAAAAACAAGTACTGATGAATGTACTGATCTAGAAATTCTATATATATATAAATATATATTGTTAAATATATAAATGGCTGTTGTGGTTCTTCAAAGAAAAAAAAAAAAAAAAAAAAAAAAAAAAAAAAAAAACCAGAAAAACAACCAAATCCCAGAAATGTTTATAGCAATTATTCCAAAAATACAAYGAGAGAGTAGCCCAGAATTGGTYCTTTGATGCTCTGCAGCCCTGCCAAGGAACTCGGGGTGATGCTGGGGTTGCTCTGCCCCCCAGCCTGGCACACCAGGGGTTCATCAATTCATTATCCCTCCAATCAGCTGCAGTGGGAAGAGCCAGCACCTCAGTGMAGAGGAGTGCCCTGCCCTGTGAGCTTGTAGGAGCAATAATCCTCTCSTTCCCTGCACCTCTGGAAGTCAGGCTGCCCTTCCTGGGGCTCAGCCCTCGGTGAGCCAAGGGGATGGATGTGAAAGGGAACCCAGCACCACGTCAGCAGCCACCCCACACACAGGGGGGGCTTGTGCCATCCCACAGAGCCTCCCTCAGCACTCAGAGCCCCTGGCAGCCCTCCCTGGCAGGAGCAGAGCTGTGCTGCCACCCCAGAGCAGCCCCACTGGGCCAGGGGGTGGGCACAGAGCACCCCCAGCCCTGCCCAGGGTCCTGCCCAAGAGAGGGGGACAGCCACAACTCCCCCAGCTCCTTGGAAAAGGGCAAAAAGCCCTCAAGGACCGACTCCCTGCGTCCCTGCACAGCCCCTGAGCCACATCCTGGRGCTCCCACCCACCACCCTTCCTGCCCCCAGCTCCTCGTGTGTCACCAGCATCACCCTGCACTGCTAAAAATACGGGATCCGGGTTATTTTTCACCATTCCTGTTATTTATTTGCACACACTGAGGAGCTGTGACTCACTGGGGGCTGTGCCATGCTTTGTGTCATCACAGAGGTAACCCGAGTGTGTCACCTGGCCTGCAATAATATTATTGAAACAATAATGTTGAATTAGTCAATGGATCAGATAAAGAGACAATAACTGCACTGTGCAGGTCACAGCAGCTGATGCCAAAAAATCTGCAATGAGGAAAAGACACTGAATTTGTTATGCTAGGGCTGGATTTTCTTTTTCTTTTTTTTTTTTTTTTAAACAAGCAGCCTGAGCCAGGATGTATAAATTTAAATCAAAGTTTGGCAACACCAACTGATGTCTTGCACATAAAGCTTTAAAAATACCAACACGACGCTCATGTCTCCCTGCTGGAAGCCAACCAGAGCACTCTGCTTGATTTGAGCAGTGGATGTTAAAGCAATATTTTTGAAATCTATCAGAATCATCAGTGCTTTTTTTTTTTTTATCCCTTTTTACATCATTTTCAGTCATTGGCTCTCAAAGGAAACCGATTCCACGAGCACAGAATGTGACAATAATTCTGCTGCAGCCCAGCTTCCCCTGGGCTCCTCAGCACCCAGGGATGAAGTTTGGCCTCTTGGGGAGTGGCAGACAAATGGCCAGGACACAGATAAATTGCCTTGGCACCTTTTTGTGCTTCCTCCCCACAATGACCTCCCTGAGCCCCTGGGCACCATAAACCCCAGGGGTGTCCTCAGAGGGGCTCCCACATGGGGCAGAGTTTGGAGGCACAGGAGGGGCCAAGAGGCTCCACAGAAGTTCCTGGCCATGCCCAGAGCCCATCACAGCCCTGGACCAGCAGCTGGGACACAGCAAAGCTTCTGCTGCTGCTGCAGAAAGTAAATAAATGGCAAATAGGAAACAGCCAGCAAGCTGAGAAACATCAGCCAAAGGTGTGGCTGGAGGAGATATTCAAAAGATGTTTATACAAATGAATAATATTAAAAAAAAAAAAAGAAAATCCAATCACAAACCTCTGCCTCCCTGGTGTCAACACCTGCATTTATCTCACCTGGGCTCAGCAGCCCCTCAGGCTGGATGAGGGCTCAGGACCAGAGTTCAACCCCACCACAGCCTGTTAAACCCAGGAAAGAGCCAAGAACCAGCCAGGATTTCAAGTTTCTGGTCACYCTGCCAGGCTCCTGCCACACCAGCAGGGAGGGACTGGGCAGTGCAATCCCTCAGCACCTCCTGCTCCTTCCCCAGYTGGGTTCTGCAAACCCCAGCAAGGTTTGTGCTCCCAAGCACAAAGGCACAGGAATTTCTCCATTAAAAGCCTAAAAAATTTACTCTTCATTATTCCTGAAGAGAGGGAAGACTGAACCACRTCCTCCCCATTAGCACCACACCACTGCAGCTCCCACTGACACCTTCCTGCCCTTCCAACAGGGAATAAACAGAAGTTTCTGCATGAGGGAACTCCCATGAATAAACCATGCAGCCCTGTTCTGCTCAGAGCCAGGTGTGTTTGTGATCATGATGCCATTATGTAACCAGGGGCTCCTGATCAGAAACACAATCACCTCAGAGCACGGCACTGGAGCATTCTGCACCACATCCCCCTGCTCCAGGTGTGGCACTGGARCCTCCAGCCACAGCTGGAGCTGCAAAATCCTCCTGCTCTGAGCTGGCAAGGAAATGGTTCAGGCTGTCCCTTCAGGGAAGTCACCGTGTCCTAAGGGATGCTAAAGAATGAATTAATTCATTCAAACTCCCTCCTCCCTGTGACAGTATTTAATTGCTTTTCATGGAGAGGGTGAGCCACTAGCACAGATCCTCCACTTCCAACCCTACAGGGTCCAACAGGTCTAGAATCCACCAAAGCCAATTTTCCATCCCCTCTCRTGTCTGAGGTGAGGAGCTGCAGTTCTGTTCCCTCAGCAGCTCTATCCCACAGCTGCACCACGACCAGGAGCTTTAAATCTCCTGATTCTCCTGTAAATTATCCTCAGGAATACAACCACATTTATTTCTTTCTTTACATGCCTGTCTAYCCACTGTTAAGGAGCCTCCAGCTGTTTTGGGGGCYACARCTSCATGGTCTYCAAAGTCCTTYCCAACCCCAAGCATTCTGTTTGATTCTTCACAGGACTGGTGCCCAGCCAGTGGGATTGGGTTGGTGGGAGCTCTGGGCAGGACAAATCCCAGCTCCCTGAGGAGCCCCTGTGCCTGCAGCTCCCTCTCCACAGAGGCCAGGTCCTGTCCCTCCTGCCTTCAGCAGGACRTGGTTATTGCCTCACAGCTTTGCACTGCATGGAAAGGTGGGAGTGTGTAAGACCAGAGAGGACTCAATGAAATGTGGAGTTAGAAAAAAAAATGGCTTGGAAGGACCCTGTGCTGCTGGGAAGCAATGGGATTTGCTGCTGGCCCCAAAGATGGGAGCAGAACATGGGGTTTAGGGCTCCAGGGAGGCAGCAACACATCCCAGCCATCCCTCCTCTGCAGGGTGAGCTGGGCTGGARGCTGCAAACTGCAAAGGAAACCCAGAATGACAAACAATTGTAGGAACCTGAAGAGCCCAGTTCCTCTGGAACTGATGGGAAGTGCGAGTTTCAGTCCCTGACCTGTCTGTCTGAGGGGAAGTGGGCAATAAATAGCAGCCTGGTTGTTATCAGGAGGATGTGAGCTATTTATAAAAAAATTCTTGGGCTTTTTGAACTCTGTTTAAAGAGGCAATATCCTTGCCCTGGGTAATTGGGGGACTAAAATGCTAAAGCAAACACGAGCTCTCAGCCACCTTGGGAAAGCTCAGTGCTCCCTGGTGTTTCTGCATTTTTGAGCACATTCAAAAAGCTGCACTGGTGATGTCCCCACATCCAGAGGGGAGCAGGAGGAGGGCTKGGAGATGCCTGTGCAGGGCTGCTCCTGCCGCATCCCAGCCTCACTGCCCAGCAATCCCAACAGCTGATGGCTGCATGGCTTAACTAAACTGAAAGTGCAGGCTGGACAAGGCTTGGAGCAGCCTGGTCTAGGGGAAGGTGTCCCTGCCCATGGCAGGGGTGATGGAAATGGAGGGTCTTGAAGGACCCCTTCCAACCCAAACCATCCCATGAGTAATTTAAAATTAATTAATCCATTTCCATGAATGAACTGCCCTGTCTGAAGAGGTTTCTGTGAGCCTCACAACACATTGGATTTCTCCAGCTCTGAGGCAGAGAGGGGTGCAGCTCATGGCCTCTGCCAGAGGGGAGGTTTGGTGGGATGGCAAGGGGAAAACAAAGGCAAGATGAAGCCAGAGTCCACACTTGCTCAAGGAAGCTCATCCCAGCCCTCTGATCAAGGATTGCTTTTAACTGGACCAGGAGGAACTGCACCCAGAGGTGCACCCAGCTTTCCATGAGCCACGGGCAGGCAGCACTGAGAGCCAGGGTGGGGCACAGCCACCCTCAGCAGGACAGGTCACCACCCAGGTCACACTGGCCATGGCAGCCTGACCCTCCCAGTGCCACGTGAGTGATGGATTTYGGGTCACTGGGCTGGGGAGCTTTGAGCAGAGCCCTCAGAGCTGCTCCCATGCAGGAGGTGCTGACCCTGCTCCATGCAGAGCTCCACGCCAGGGAAGGGTCCCTCCCTCCCAGCCTGCTCAGGTCAGGATGTGGCACCAAACACAACCCTCAAGGGTTTCCACTGGCTGCTCTCTTGTTTTGGTGAGCCCAGCCATCAGGCAGACAACATTGCTCCTGTGTGGGAACCACACACAAAGTGTCCTGACAAAATGATGGCATCGTCTAAAACACACAAACACGCTCAAAAGAAGGGAAACCATGAAATGAAGGATAACAAACAACAAAGAGGAGCTCATACACAGAATCTGTTAGTGTTTATGAGTCACTCAGGCCTTCCTGTCTCCTCTTATAAACTGTGGGAATGCACTGTGGTCCATGCTCTCCCTGAAAACCACCGAGGTGCTATTTTCCTCAGAGCCCAGCGCCGGGGGCGGGGAGAGACACAGCACAAATGAAAGATTTTTTTTTTTAATTTTTTTTTCTTTCCTTTTTCCTTCTTATTTTTTTTTTTTTCTTCCAAGTAGGAAAGCAAATCTGAGGAGCAAATGCTGTGGGATGGGTAAACAGAGGCGAGTGCAGAAGCCTTGGGGATGAGATCATCGAGCGCCTTGGCCTGGCGCTGCTTCCCAACAGCAAAGGGCTCAACAATGGAATGGATGGGGAATGCCAGGAAAAGTTCAAGAGCTTGGGACACGAGGTCTTTGYAAAAGCCCATTCCTTATGAGCAACAAACAACTTCTCCCCATCTTCCTTCGTTTCACCCTTCAGCACATGAGGGTTTTCTCTCTTCAATCCAATTCTTTTTCATTTTAGCATTTTATAGATTATCATCCTAGATTAACAAATCTCCCAGTTTGTCTGTTCTGCTGCCCCACCACGCCAGGACACTGGGACACCACCCACTGCATCCCACCCTCGTGGCCACCACCATCACCCTGTGGAAGGTCTCTGTCCATGGCAGAGGGAGGCACTGGATGAGCTTTAAGGTCACTCCCATCCCAAACCAGTCTCATCCTTGATAACCCCGTGATCACTTCAGAGCCAAGGTTTCCCCCAGGCTGCTGGAGGGTGGCAGGAGGGCCAGTGCCACCCTCAGGAGCTCCAGCAGCCAGGTGAAAAGGCCATGAGCCCTGTGTGAGGCAGAGCCTGTGCAAACCCTGCTGCTCCCTGAGGGGAGGATGCTCAGCCCATCCATCCCAGCTCAAACTGGAATGCACAAACTGGAACCAGGAACAGCGAGCTTTGAGGGATTTTTATGGGAAAACCTCACACACCAGGATCTCAGATGGCTTCAAGAGAAGCCACCCAGGCTCACTCCAAGCAGGGCCAGCCCTGAACAGCTCATCCCAGCAGAGCACTGGCTGCAATGGGCACATTTAGGGACTGCAGTACCAGCTTCACATGTGGGGATGAAAATACAAACAGCATTGTAGGATAATAAATAAAAATCTTTCCCTGAGAGAATGGTGAGACCCTGGCACAGGTGCCCAGAGCAGCTGGGGCTGCCCCTGGATCCCTGGCAGTGCCCAAGGCCAGGCTGGACACTGGGGCTGGGAGCAGCCTGGGACAATGGGAGGTGTCCCTGCCATGGCAGGGGTGGAAGGGGATGATCCTTAAGGTCTGTTCAGCACAAACCAGTCTGGGATTCTGTGCTCTAAAACAGCGTTTGATAACAAAGCCCAACACCCAGCCCTTGGATGGGCAGCTCAGAGCCCAACCCAGCCAGCCTGACATGACAAACACTGCCTAAAGCTCAGGGGAGACAAAATCCTGTCCTTCACTGTCCAAGCTCCTTCCTTGCCCTCTTCCTGAGGGAACACMCCAGCCACTGACTGCTTGTGTGGCTTCTCAAGCATTAATGGAAGGACAGAGCAGAGCAGGAGCTTCCTCAGCCTGCAGCAATTCCAGTCTGAGGTGCTCAGCAGCACCTCCACTGCCACTTCTGCTCATCTGTCAGCCCAGGAAACTGCTCCTGCTCCCTCTGCTTTCTGCACCACAGGCAATGGAAATGAAATTATTACAGCACTGATCATGCTACAGCAAAAAGGCTGCCCCCAAAAGTGCATCCTTAGGAAGGAACAAAGGAGTTAAAACCCCTGAAATGCCAACTGGGACTGTTATAATTCGATGTTTGCACTGACTGCAGGACACATCTCAGCAGCCCCTTTCAGCACCAATAACATCTCCCTGCCAGAGCAGCCCAGGGCTGGGGGACAGGCAGGGACCCTGCTGCCAACAAGGCCAAAAACACCAACAAAAAAAGGATTTGGAACTACAAGAGAGAGAGTGGAACCAAAGCAGGGGTTTGCAGCTATTCTGTACCACTGCAAGTGGCTGCAGAAGGAGCAGAGATCTCCTGGATGCACCCAAAGAGAGGACAGTGTGAGATGAGCTGGGTTTGCTGTTCAGATGGAATCAATCGTTACTGACACAAAGGGAAGCACTTTCTGAAAGTCTCTCTCAGYCCCCTCTGCACTGCCAAGCTCCTCRGTGGTACCTGCATCAGCCCCAGCTCCCAGGCTGTGCTCAGACAGAGCCAGGGCACTCACCCAGCCAGGAGCCAGCAGCCCCCGAGCTCAGAATTCTGGAAAACCCACGGAAAAAGGCCGGAGTGGGACGTGCTGGTGTCCCTGAGCCCCTCTCACACACAGCATCTGCTCATCCCCACCGCGGGGCCGGGACGGCAGCGCTGACAGAGACCATGAATAAAACAATAGGTACCACTCATCGCCCCCAGGGCTTCCTCATACCGGCACCCGATTTCCCTGGAAAACAAAGAACAATTCCTTGCATCCCGCACTGATGGGTCCCGGCTTTGGTCCCCGGTACAAACGCGCACAACTCATAATTCCTTCTTTTACATTTTTGCCTGATGACTTGCATGACAAGCCTAATAAAAGCCGAGACAAATAACCCAAAACACACAAAAATGTGATACTGTTTCCTATTAAACATCCAAAGCACTTCAGCGACTGGAGAGAGAAACTGCGTTCAAACATCAGGGGGAAAAAAAAAGACGGAAAATCAACCACATATGGAAAAATATATGTGTAAAAGGGGAATATATATATATATATATATATATATATATCTGGGGAGGATGGTGGGGCACTGACCAGGGCTGCTCCACACGGGCATCCCCAGCACATCCACAATCCGTCCGTGCCTTTGAAGCCACCACAGCAGGACCCTGAAACCAACTGGGTGCCCACCGACAGGAACACGAACAGCTTTGRAGCAGGAGCRCTCTCCTCTCCATACACTGAGGATTTGGGTCTTGAAAGCTTTTTTTTGTCATCAAATGACCCCATTGGCTGCGGGAAACGGGCATCGAAACTGAAAACGATGATCTGCACATGAACAGCGTTGTACAGAAATGGGAACAGCTCTCCCAGAAGCTGACAGCGGACTGAGAACAACCTTCCAACCTTCCCCAGCTCCAGTTGTGCCGAGCAGCTGCGAGAAAGCAGCACCGGCAGTGATGGGGAAATGTCTGTGTGTGTGCTTTGCTGGGCTGAGTGCCCGGGGCAGAGCACGGGGAGCCCCCAGGTGCCCGCAGCGCCCGGGGAGATGCTGTAGGATCTCTGTAGGATCGCTGCGGGATCCCTGCAGGATCCCCTCGCTGCCAGCAGCCCAGCCGGGGCAGCGGGAGCCGGCCCCGCTCCGCCAGGCACGGCCCGGGAGCTCCGCTCCAACCACTTCCTCTGCCTCCCAACAATGCACTGAGGAATTCCCGCAAATCCCAAGGCTGCCCTCACTTCCATTTCTAAACTTGGAAAAAGAAATACCAGGACATTCCTTTGTTGTTCCAGCT
>CADDXX010000254.1:174527-257906 GCA_902810485.1 Alauda arvensis | reverse complement strand
CGCGCCGCCTCCCGCCCCGCCCGCCGCCGGAGCCGCCCCGGGCCGCGGGCTGCGCTGCTGGAGGGGCCGCGGAGTCACAGAGACAGCGGGGATCGATCGGGGAGAGCTGCGACAGCAAAGAGTCCGAGCTGCGATCCCCTCATTGTCCCCAGCCCAGAGCGCTGAGGGCCGCGTCCAGGCCTGCCTCGGACAGCTCCAGGGATGGGGATCCAAACCTCCCCGGGCAGTGCCAAGGCCTGAGCTCCCTTTCCATGGGGAAATTCCTGCTGCTGTCCAAGCTGAGCCTGCCCTGGCCCAGCCTGAGGCCGTTCCCTCTCCTCCTGTCCCTGTTCCCTGGCAGCAGATCCCAAATCCCCCCGGCTGTCCCCTCCTGGCAGGGAGCTGTGCAGAGCCACAAGGTCCCTCCTGAGCCTCCTTTTCTCCAGGCTGAGCCCCTTTCCCAGCTCCCTCAGCCCCTCCTGGGGCTCCAGCCCCTTTCCCAGCTCCATTCCCTGCTCTGGCTCCAGCCCCTCCATGTCCCTCTCTTCCTCTGAGGGGCCCAGAGCTGGACACAGCACTCGAGGTGCCAGCACAGGGGACAGTCCGTGCCCTGCTCCTGCTGCCACACCATTGCCACACAGGCTGGGTGCCATCGGCCCTCCTGGGCACACACTGACTGCTTCATGCTCAGCTGCTGGAACCCAGCACCCCCAGGTCCCTCTCTGCTGGGCTGGTTCCCAAGCAGAGCAGCTCCTCCGGGGCTGGAGGGTGAGCAGGAGCAGCCCGGAGCCAGCGTGGCTGTGTGAGGGGAGCCGCTGCCTGCGGGAATGCTGAGAGCCAGCAGCACATCCCCGGCACCAGCAGAGCTGCAGCTGGGACCCCACCAGCTCCGTGCACTGCACATAATGCACATTGAGGAACCCAAGTATCATTTTCAGAGTGRAAGCTGCCATAGATGTGTTAGTGAAACCTCGGGAGTCAGGAAATCGATGTAAAGCCGTGCTGACAAACAATGCTGCCTCAGCAGGGACACGCCAGAGAAACCAGCCCTGTCTGRGCCACGCTGACCAAGCCTGGGTCACACATCCACCCATCCCTGTCCCACCRCATGGGCTGCACCAAACACGAGGTGCTGGCCATCAGCTCTTCCATATCCACAGGGAGCAGATGGTGTTGAGCTCCTTCCTTCCAAAAGGAGCACATGTAGGGAACCACGCAGTGAGAGAAGTTGGTTTATTCTGAGTTCTTCAGTGTTCCATTGGCCAAAACACTTCTCAGCTTGTGTAACGTTTGTTTTCTACATGTGCAGTTCAGCTCTAGTCAGGCTTGCACAAAATTACCCACATCAATCCCTAAGGTGGATGAGATTTAAATATATCAGCTTTAGGATGAGGAAGGCTGAATCAGCCCCRCTGGGATTCCAAASTGCAAATTCAGAGAGTTGCAAGCAYTGGAGCCCGAGGACATGGTTTTGAACTGCACACTCAGTCATAAACACAGGCCTCAATGCTCATTATGCCCTACCATAATCAGCCTGGATTCTTTCCTCCCTGGATTTTGCCTTTGAGGGGTAGGGAGTTCATCGATGTCTTAGTGAGAGGAATGAACATCCCAGTTCTCGTGCTGAAGGAGAGGCAGGAACTGTGAAGGATTTTAGCCATGAAAAACCTCCAGGAGTGATTGCTGAGAAATGCTGGAAACACAAGGACGAGGCAGGGTTCTTGCAACACAGGTGCCTTTGAAGGAGCTGGAACAAGAGCTGCGGGCACGGACAGACTCTGGTTTCACCTTCCCACAAGACTCACTGCACTGAGAATTCCCCTGCAGTGAGGAGCTGTCCTGATGACATGCACAGATTTACTCGCTGCTGAGGAGCGATTACACCCCTAAGTAAGGCTGTGCTAATTAGCTGCACAGTGATTGACTTGGACAACACAGAGACTAAAATAARATGCAACCTGTGCATGTCCTCAGAGAAGCTGCTGGAACGTATCCTGGAGAAATGGTGAAACCGTTTGTGTCAAAGCCGTTTTGGGGCCAGTGGAGGCAAATCACAGCCTAATTAGTCCATCTAGTCTGAGCATGACTGACTCCAGAGGGGTAAGGGCAATTTCTTCCAGCTGCTCTCTCTGTATTTATTTTTATTTTCTTAGGTGGGGAAGCTCAGTAGAAAGATGATGCTGTGGTTACAGCACATGACTGGTTCTGCTTTCATTTCCCAAGTGGTTTGAGGCAAATCACTTCATGCCTCTGTGTTTTTTGTCTTTTTCTCCAGTACAAAATGTCTTTTCTCCCAAGAGACACTTGAAGCTTGAAGTCATTGATTTTAGTGACTTCCGTACGGGATGTGCTGTGAAAGTGTTTGAAAGCAATTCAAAGTATGGCAAGGAGTGGAGTGAGTCCTCTGAAATCTTGGGGCTGTACATGTGTTCCTTTAATTATTGTGTACAATAAATGGAACACTTTTAATCTGCACTTTGTAATCAATATTGAACACTAAAAGCAAAATAATAAACCTCAAAAGCAGGGCAAAAGTGTAAGCAAAACTAGTAAAAACTGAGCAAGACATTAAAACTAGATCTTTCTTCTAAGCTTTTAGTGCTAAATTATCCAATTAAAAAACAAAAAAAAAATCAAAATGTTCACATGACAAAACCTTTTTGTCATCAATTCAAAAATACTTCTGTGTCCCTGGAGGCAGAGACACTCCATGTGCAAGAATTGGATTCACAGGGTTTGAATATACATAGGTGTCATTTCCCACTGTGGAATAACATCCTGAATTAGAGGTGTATAATTAAGCTGGAGAGATTTGTTAAGGATTAATAAATGTCTAACAGATGCTCCTCCCCAAAACATCACTTGGCCACAAAGACTTTTTGTACTTGAGACCATCTTGTATTTGAATCATCTTTGATCTTTTTGCCCCAAAAAGCCCAGTGTGGCTGCCCCATCCCTGGAGGTGTCTAAGGCTGGGCTGGATCRGGCTTGGAGCCACCTGGGATGGTGGAATGCTCATGGCAGGGGGTGAACGTGGATGATCTCCAGGTCCCTTCCCACCCAAACCATTCTGTGACTCTGCCCCTGCCCAAGGAAGCTGCCCCACAGCAGGTTCTGCAGGTGTGGGCTCTGCACAGGGTTTTGGCAGCTGCAATTTTGGTGTTTGTTGCAACAACAAAAGGCACTGGGGTCACATCAGGTCTGCTGGAACGAGGAGAGCCCCAGCGAGCRCAGCCACACGTCCCAGAGCCCGTGCAGGGCGGGGTGGAAGCTGTGCCTCCTTCACTGGGGTGGAAAATTGTGCTCCAATAAGCCATGAGTATGGTGAGGAGGAGGAGGAATGAAAACAACGGTAGCATTGAATTGGAAGGCTTTCCCAAAGGGAGGTCTCTTCCTCTGAAACCCAGGGGCAGGTCTGGAGTGATGCAGGGASTTGTGCTGGATGGTGCAAGGCAGAGCTGAGCCCCAAATTGCCTCCACACAGCACAGCCAGCTCAGTCCAGCCTGACTTTGGGGGCCCCAGTCACTGATTTCAYCAATGTCCTTTGTTGCTCCAGCCTGCTGGAGAAATCACAATTAACCAATGGTTAATTTAACCTTGCTATCCAGATTAAATCCCTYACTGCTTAGGCTGGCAGTTTTGAACCTGTTGAGGAGTGAAGTCCTGACAGCTTTGTCATGGGAACTGYGCCTGAAAAACGGGAAGGGACTGGCATGGGTGCTCTTCAGAGCTGCCTGTTCATGCACTGCCCTGCACATCGGCTTGGTATGACCCCAAAAATATCCTAACTAGGATTTGGGTGCTGCTGGGAGAGCTAAGATGTGAGTGGGGCTTGCAGGAAAGAGCAGCTCCCCTCCAGRTCTGTTATTTCTCCTTTTCTTATAAATTGGGGTCAGAACATGCTGGAGCAGGAAGAGGTGACTGATGGTGGATGTTAAAAAGCTCTTTAATTATAGGATTTGGAGACAGGATTCYTCATGGAGATAATTTTTTAATTGTTGCTGTTTCAGGAAAAGAATCCCAGTGCTCCCAGGCAGTTCCCAAAAGCTAAAGCTCTGGTCTCTGAGCACTGCTGACTCTGATCCCTTCAACATGGGCAAAAGAAAATGCTGCGTTTGTTTGAGCTCCCCCATTAAACTCCAACTTCTCCTGAAGAGAAGCGTCCGTTTCCTTCCATCTGCTGCAAGGAAGGAAAATCAGCCTGTTCAGACACCAGGAAGTTCTTCAGCACGGGCACAGCTCGCTGTAAACGCAGGAACAATAACGGGCAGAAATTATCATACCTAAAAATACCAATACCCTGCCTGCGAGCCACAGGCACAGCCCAGCCCCGGAGCAGCTCGGAGGAGCGCGGGGAGGATGGAGCTGCGGGATGTGCGGGATGTGCGGGGAGGATGGAGCAGTGCGGGGGCACCTGCCTGCCTCTGCTGCAGTCTCTGCYTTCACCAAAACATGTTTTGCCTTTACAGGGAGCTGTCGGCTCCTCCCGCATCTCTGTGCAGCTGCCCGAGMGGCTCGCAGGGAGATGAAAGCCGGAGCCTGTGCGGTCAGAGCCCTCCCATACTTGGCTTTCAGAGCCCATCCGCACAAGGCCGACCTTAAAGGCAGCAGCTCTCCACACGTCCCAGGAGACCCAGGGCAGGTGAGGTGGGACCAGGGGATGAGGTGACGCTGTCCCCGGGCCGCTCCGAGGGCRGACAAAGCCCACAGCCCGCAGGTCACCCCGGTTGTTGCCCCAGAGCTCACCGAGGGAAGTCCGTGGTGCCTCCTGCAATCGATCCCTACGCGGGCTGTGCCTCCKGTATTTGCTTTTCCCAGCTTTCCGAGCTCCGGCCGCGTTTCCGTGGAAACGCCGAGCGATGCGAGGAGGATCCTTGCAGGGCGGCGGTGCCGGTGCTCTCTCCCTGCCGAGCCCTGCAGCAGTTTTGGCTTTGCACAGCAGATGCTGCAGTTGTGGCACMGTAGGGGTGATGTGGGGGCTCCCAGGTGTGTGTGCAGGTCAGGTGTGCGCTCACCAGGTGTCCTTGGTGCCGGCAGCATCCTGGAGAAAGGACAGCTCCAGGATGGGAAGGGTGCAGACCCCAGCCGGGTCCCATCCCCTCCATCCCAGCGGGCACAGCCCCCAGCACCTCGGTCCTGTGCCTCTGAATCCGTGATTCCTGCCGTTGTCCGTGGGTCTGTCACCCCGACATGGCCCCCATGGCACAAGTGCAGGGCTGTRTCCCACAGCTGCYCTGTATTSCAGCTGCCCTGCCCTGCGGGAGAGCCGGGAATGCCGCTGCTCCCAGCTCCYCACCCCACAGCAGCCAMCAGAGACCTGCCCGTGGGCTGACASTGCCCGTGGAACACATGGCCATGGAATTCATTGAGTGCCTGTGGCCTAAAACTCTTTCCGTGTGTGCCCAGGGCAGCTACAGCCCGCCMCACCCATCACTGCCCGCCCCGAGGCAAACCGAGGGCTCTCCGGCATGAGACAGCACCGGCAGCGCTGGTTCCGGCCAGGTCATTTAAATCGTTAAAATGAGAGCGAACCGCATGGGCTGGATCCCAGCAAAGCAATTTGTAGCTCATTCTTCCTTCTGATGAAATTGAAAATCGGTCTAACTTTGCAGTAAGAGCTTTGTATCCCAAAAGTGAACCAAGGCTGYGCAAGGAGAGGTCGGGCACATTTTCATGAGAGCTTGGAGGCAGCTGGAGCAACAGCAGGAGGGTGTTTTGGGGATACCACTGTGCCAGGAGCAGCAAGGACAGAGATCATGGTCTCTCCATCCCCCAGAACGACCCCAACATCCCCCAAAGTGAGTCCCTACAGAACGGTTCAAGCATAAAGTAGGTAATTTTGGTGGGAGAAGGCTGGGGAGCTTCGCTTTAGGGCTGAAAAGCTGAAGGACAGTGTCGGGTGGATCCTTGCTGTGACGGTGACAACTCCAGCAGAACCACATCGAGATATTTACGGCCCTTTTAATGTATCTGGAGGAAACATTGCTTCCCACCGCTTTGCCTGGACAACAGGCACACTTGCAGCGTGGTGACTGATTCACCCGAGCAGCCGCTTGGCAGCCCCAGCGCATCATTCCCGGCTGCCTTCAGCCGTTCTGCTGAGTCCCAGCCCGGGGCTAATTCAGCCGTTCTGCTGAGCTCCAACCCCGGGCTAATTCAGCCGTTCTGCTGAGTCCCAACCCGGGGCTAATTCAGCCGTTCTGCTGAGTCCCAACCCGGGGCTAATTCAGCCGTTCTGCTGAGTCCCAACCCGGGGCTAATTCAGCCGTTCTGCTGAGCTCCAAGCCCAGCCCGGATCCCGCCGTTCCGCTGAGCTCCAGCCGCAGCCCGGGTGCCTCCGTTCCGCCCCAGCCCCGCCGCGGTTCCTCCCGCGGGGCCGTCCCGGTTCTCTCCGCCCACGGGGGCGGCCCGGGCGGYGCTTCCCGGCCGCGGAAGTGATCCCGGGCAGGGCAGGGCCGGGAGGAAGCGGAGATTTCGGCCAGAGGTGATCCCCGGAGGARGCGGCGATCCCCGGCCAAGGCGATCCGCAGAGGCAGCGGCGATCCCGGGCGGCCCCACCATGAAGCTCATCATCCTGGAGAATTACTCTCAGGCCAGCGAGTGGGCGGCCAAGTACATCCGCAACCGCATCGTGCAGTTCGGGCCGGGCCCCGGGCGCTTCTTCACGCTGGGGCTGCCCACAGGTGGGTGCCGGGGAGCGGGGCCGGGGCCGGGCCCGGGGCCGGAGCCTGCCCCGCCTGAGGCCGCCGCTCCCCGCAGGCAGCACCCCCCTGGGCTGCTACAGCAAACTGGTGGAGTACTACCGCAACGGAGACCTCTCCTTCAAGTACGTGAAGACCTTCAACATGGACGAGTACGTGGGTGAGTGCTCAGCCCCCTGTGCTGTCGCCTTTGTGCCTGCCCGGGAGCTGCTGGGCTCTGAGCCCGGCGGTGCCCGAAATCCACCTGTCCAGGTAAGAAGGACAACATTTCACTGAGTTACAGCGTAAMTTAGGATGGAAAAGACCTCTGAGATCGTCGAGTCCAATCTATGACCCCACACCACCGTGTCAGCTAACCTTGGTGCTGAGTGCCACGTCCAGCCTTTCCTTAAACACCCCCAGGGAATTAGCAAAGGGGGACGATTGGAAAACCTATGGAAAAAAATGGAAAATTTCCCATAGGTTTGAAAACGTATGGACAAAACTGGTTGCTGGGTGTTGCCCAGTATTGCAGACACTGTTAGAGACACTGCTGTGTGTGAGCTGCACTCAGGCACTGACCAGGTAAGGAACAGCTTATCCCTGCAGGCTCCGTGTGCAGCATCAACTTCCACCTTTGCTCTGGGATTAGAAAGGTCCCTGACAAGGACCRTGTGCTCCCTGAGTGCCCTCTGGTATCTCCTGCTGACATAGCAAGGGCCTGTCATTTCTGAAGTCATGGGGAAACTCAGGAGAAATAGATCCAAAGGTGAAAAACATACAAGCTAAATATTTGCTAATGCTACTTTTATCCTGGTCAAGAGGGGTTTTTTTTTGTGAATAATCCCAATCAAGCAGCATTAGGGAATAAGCAGTCCAGTGTGGGTTTAAGAGGTGTAAATATGCAATTTTCATATAGTAATTATTATTTCTCAGGCTTTTGCACAGTTTTTTAATAACTCTTACTAATATGAAATGGGAAAAGAGCTGAAAAGGTACTGACAGATGAGGCACAGCACACACCTGCTTTTTGAACATCTGTTGTATGTTAATATGGGCACGTGTCTCACAGGAGGTGATTTTAACTCTGGTATTCAGGGAAATAAAACCAGCTCTGAAAGCTGAGGGTGTGACAAAGGACAGAGAGAGCAGTGCTCTGTCACCAAAGCCACTGCAGGGCTAGGGAAGTGCTTTGGTTTGGGTGATTCTGTTCCAGTTGGCTTCAGCCCTGTGTGTTGTGTTTCCAGGTCTCCCGAGGGACCACCCAGAAAGTTACCACTCCTTCATGTGGAATAACTTTTTCAAGCACATTGACATCTCACCAGAAAACGTCCACATCCTGGATGGAAATGCCCCTGATCTCCAGGCAGAGTGTGATGCATTTGAGGAGAAAATCAAAGCAGCTGGAGGCATTGAGCTCTTTGTTGGAGGTGAGAACCCAAGAGCAGCAACCTCTAAACCCTGTCCCAAAGCTGTGCCTGTCCTCCCCAGCTCTCATTTCYTGTCAGGATTGTTCATTTGCAGTGAAATCCACCCCGCAGTGCCTGGCCCTGGGCACTGCTGTGTCCCCATGTCCCACTCCCAGCTTTAGGTYTTCCAGTGCAGTCAGTGAATGGTTCAGGAAATGTCAGCAGAAATGGGAAGGGCTAGAACTGTACAAATATGAAGTGTTTATCACTTGTCAGAGGCAACAGGAAACTGCTGGGAGTAGCTTTTCCCACACAAGCTCTTCCCATCAGTTTGCCATGAGGTTCTGCCACCTACTTTGCTTTGTTGTTGTCCCAGCACAATCAGGGAACTGTCTGGTGGCTTCTGAGGGGACTTTTGCTGGTGTTCCTACCAGAGACAAATGTGAGCTGGAGTAGAGGAATGGCAGGGGGTTTTCTCAGCTCTGTGTGCCCAGGAGCACTGCCTGTCCTTCTGGGAGAGCTGTGGCTGTGCTCCCACAGCTGAGCCTCTGCTGTCCCTGTCCCTGTTCCTGTCCCTGTCCCTGTCTCTGTCCCTGTCCCAGGTATCGGCCCCGATGGCCACATCGCCTTCAAYGAGCCGGGATCCAGTCTGGTGTCCAGGACACGAGTGAAGACCTTGGCCATGGACACCATCCTGGCCAATGCCAGGTTCTTTGATGGGGACCTCTCCAAAGTGCCCACCATGGCTTTGACAGTTGGAGTAGGCACTGTCATGGATGCCAGAGAGGTGAGGAGATGAGAAGTGGTTTCCTGCAGTCCCTCTGGAGYAGCCAAAGGTTATCCTGGTATGGAGCAGCCACGTGTCCTCTGGTGTATTCCTGCCACAGAATACCTGATCCTCCTGTCCCCTGGCATCCTGCAGCACCACGGAGAGGCTCTTGCTCCATCTGTGCTGGCACTTGTGTTTGTGTAACCCTGCAGCAGCAGGTGTGGGAGGGTGTCTTTGGTTAGGAATCTCAGCTGGAGGGAACCTGCAGAAATGAGTTCGAGTTGATGTCACACCAGCAGCTCATGAAAACTGTGTGGGCCACTTTTATTGGAGTCTGTTCCTTGATSTACACTTGTTAATCTCAGTGTACAGGTGCCCAAAGGATCATTGCAGTGACSCAGCAGGCTGTGGTTTCACTGAGAGCTGAAGCAGCACAGAGAGGTGGCTGTGGGGAGGGTGACAGGGCTGTCCCCACTCTCAGCTTGGCAGGCTGTGGGTGGCTCTCCCTGACTGCCCCTCTCTGTGTCTGGGGGTGCAGGTGATGATCCTGATCACAGGAGCCCACAAAGCCTTTGCTCTGTACAAAGCCATYGAGGATGGTGTGAACCACATGTGGACAGTGTCAGCCTTCCAGCAGCACCCCAACACCGTGTTCGTGTGCGACGAGGACGCCACGCTGGAGCTCAAAGTCAAAACTGTGAAATACTTCAAAGGTGAATGTTTGGCCAGGCCAGGCAGCTGTTGGTTACATTTTTAGGAGCCACTGTTGCTGTATAATTAACTCCCAAAGGAATATATTCCTTTAWTATACCACAGTAGTACAAGTGCTTGGTGTGGGAGCAAAGGCACAAGCACAACAGTAATGTCTAATTCCATTAGCATCCAAGGAGAACTTTCCTTTATTATGTTTACCTAAATTGTCTTTTGACTCTCTCCATCAGGTTTAATGCTGGTTCACAACAAGCTCGTGGAGCCCTTGTACAGCATGAAGGAGATGGGAGCAGAGAGGAGCCAGGCCAAGAAGCCATACAGYGATTAATGTGCTGGGGCAGTGCTGAACCAGCTGCTGACAACAGCTGGGAGAAAAGGGAACTGCTGCAGAAACTGMTCTCATATTTGTTCTTAAATTAGCAGAATGATCATATGGTTCCTTCTCTCCATTAAAGAGACAGATGCCAAACACCTGCCTTAATGAACCAAAGGAGGATGGGATCCAGTGTTCTGTGCTCCACAAGCTTCTGCCACCAACTCATTYTCTGAAGGAAATGAAGAGTGAGTGGTTTGATCCATGAACTGACTGTAATCACAGACTGAAGGCTGCAGGACTGAAATGTGAGGRTGAATGAAAGCAGAGTGTTGCAGAAACAAGTGGGTGATCACTTTGGGGTGTGCTCCTTGCAGTTAGGACAAGTACCTGCTGTTGTCCTTCCTCCTCCATCAAACACTCTTACATCAGAATCCTGGAAAAGAGGAGTGTCCATCTGGAGAAGGGAAAGCTCAGAGCAGCACCCAGAGCCACGAGAGGGCAGCAGGAAGATGGAAGCAGGGGGAAGATGAGAAGGGACAGTGGAGACACGATAAAACCCCACTGTGGGAACAGCCCAGCAGTGGCACAGGATCCCCAGGGCTGTGCAGGCTCTCTCCTTAGGAGATTGCCAAGAGCTGACTGGATAAAGCCCTGGCTGAGCCCTGCTCTGAGCCACATGTTGGACTTGAGAGCCCTCAGCAGAAGAGGCTCCATCCCCCTCACAGGGTCCATGGTGAGCTCAGGCACCTGAGGATGTCACCTGTCACACACAAAGCCCTTGTTCATGTTGCYTGGTGCTCTCTCTTCTCCAGAAGTTTCCATTTCTCTGAGGAAATGCCAAACCAGCCCCAAAGGAAACAATCTGTTCCTACTGGCTTCAGCTTCTGTTTGATTACAGACACCCCACACAGGTGGACAACAGCCAAGACCCCACCAGTTCTGAAATGTGATTCCTGGGATTACTATCCAATACTCTCACACAAGGGGCAAGAAAACTTGGCAACTTTTATTTTCTTTATACAGAAATTTTGTAAGTTGTTGATCTGTAATGTAATTTTCTTCACTAAATGTCTTTAATTTTTTTAATGGTGACATTTGCCTGTATGTGGTGCTCAGTGCCAGTGTGCTCATGGTACCAGAGCTGTCCTGGAGGCAGTTTGGTGGAGGAGCTCCTGCTGCTCCCCCTTTCCTTGCCAGGGTTTGCAGGGTTTCCTTTTGCTGGCAGGTTTTCCTCTGAGGGAAAAGCAGGGCCCTCGGGGTGGGAGGGCACTTTGGAAATGCCAGGAGCAGAACACATCCTGAGGCAGCTGCAGCTGGGAGCCCTGGGCTGTGCCCAGGAGCACTGGGCACACCTCTGCTGCCAAATCCATGCCASAAGGAAGACAAGCAGGGACACTTCACCATCTTAAAGTGAATTTAGTGCATATGAAAGGTGCAGGAAGTACAACTCAAACCACACACAACAAACACTGTTCCTACACTGAGCCAGAGCTTCTGCTGAGCTGAGAAGCTCTTCCTTTCATCTTTCTTATCTCTGTGCCAGTTCCAACAGTGCAGACTTCTCCTCTGCACAGGGAACTGAAGCACCTCTGGTTTTGGCCACACATGCCAGGATAAATGTATTAACTCTCAGTCAGAACTGAGTGAGCTGTGAGCACCCTGAGTTCCTGAGGAGTCTCAGCTCCACAGCTTCCATCCAGGCCCTACTGCTCTTGAACACAGCACATTCAGCTTTAGTTCCCAAATAAACTTTTACACTGTTCTGCAAGTGGAAAAACTTGTAAAAAATCAGTGTTTGCCTCCAGTAATCACCTTCAGTACTCTCAAAACCACTTGCTGAGATTTTAGGGGAAACAATTTGGTTTCTGAAATAATTTGAAGTGCAAAACCAGCAGAAATAAWGGATCTAGTCCAGAAGCAAAAGTATCAACAATCAAATTTCTTCTATGAAGAGTTAATAAAAAATAAATTACTTCATCAACTGAGAACACAAGGTAATTGTCAGTATCTTGAGGAATTCAAGTTCATCTCTTCCTGATACTTTTCACCCTCTCACTGGTCACATCCTCAGCTCACTGCCTGGGCACTCATCCCTGCCAAAACAAGGACAGGCAACGTGAGGGGATCCAACAGCAACACTGGGAGGCACCAACCTCCCAGAAACCCCTGGAAATGCCTGGAGGWCATTTCTGCCCAAGCTCTCAGGATGCAAAGGCCCAGGCACAGCTGCCAGAGAGAAGGKTTGGGGATAATCAGCTTTAATGTCATTAGAAAGTGCCAGTGACAGAGCCAGGAGCTGCTTTTCAGAGAAGCACATCAGGAAATTCATAAARGCAGCAAACTTTGTTGCTGAAAGCRGAAGAAATTTTCTGAATTGTATCAGAAAACTCCCCCAGTCCAAGCAGCTCCACCAAACCATCCCAAACCCCACCATATTCATGATCCAAGAATCTCCAAGGGTCAGCCTCCCTAAAGGAAACCCCCAAAATACTCCAGGATTTGAGGCTTTTGTTTGTTGGCTTTTAAAAAAGGGGCACCTCTTGGTASATATTTTTCCAATGGTTTTCCAATTTCTGACTTCTTTATTAATGGACATGTTTGTTTGGGCATTCCATGATGATCCTGATCCCAGGAGGGGGAAAAGTTTCCTTTGGTTTTGGCAACAGGCTCTGAGGTGAGAGTGTCCTGCAGTGCAGGGCAGTTACCACTCTGCTGTCACACAATGGAAGTGGAAAGCAAACTAAGGACACACAAAAAGCATCAGTCTCTGCTTTGTTCACCTTTTGGTGCTGGAGGAAGCTACTGATCATTGTCCACATCCCAGAACTCCCCATCCTCCATGTGCATGGCTTGGAACAATCTGCAAGGCACAAAATGAGAGAGATCAGGGTGTAAAAGAAGTCAAATATGTTTAAAAAGTATTACCCTAAATGCAGCAACAGTACAGCAAGTTCCCTTGGGTTTTTCAGGATCACCAGCCACCATCTGTGCCCTGTGGAAGGGGCAGGAGAGGCTGAGAGGCTGCCCCTGTCACCTGTCCCCAGCAGCACCTCTGTCCCAAGGGAATGTGAGACCAATCTGCAGCTCTCCCCCAAAGCCTCAGCACTGGCAGGGAAACACTTCCCTGCAGGCTGTGGCAGCACAGAAAGGGTGAGGCCATGACCTGACCAAAAAATCAGGAGTAGRCTCAGAARACTCCTCCAGAATTTTAAACCCAAMGTTCTTAAAYAGCAAAACCACATCCTGAATCACTCCTGAATGCTACTGTGAGTGCAAATATTTGAGAGGAGAACCTGTGTCTTAAACTGCAGCTACAAAATTTCAGAGAGAATCTGGGAGAGAGTGTAAGGAGAAGCAGGAAATGGTGTTGCAGCAGAGGGGGAGGTCCCTGCAGCACTGACCTGTTGAAGCAGGGGGAGGAAGGGTCGTTGAAGTGCCTGTAGGGGTTGGCCCGGGACAGGGAGCCCATGCAGAGCCAGCAGAAATACTGCATGCACCCTGTGCAGGTCATCTTGTTACAGCCATCCAGCTTCTGGGGGAAAAAGGCAAGAAATGGTGAGAACAGAGCCCTGCTGTGGCCAACAGGCACAGAACCACAGCAGGCAGTGAGCACATCCCCCCCTGGCTCCAGCACACACTGGSATTTTCACTGGGAGCTGGAAGCCTGCACTGGAAATTGGTTAGAGCACTGAAAATACTGGAAATTAGTGTTTTCTGAAGCTGGATTGATTTCCTGGCTCTAGTGTGAACCAGAGGAACACCTGGAAAACAAAAGGATTCATACAGATGCAGAGTCAGCCTGGATGTGTTCAGTGTGGGAGCCTGAGCAGCAGTCACTGTTTGTACTGCAGGCCTTGGGATCCACAAATACCCTCAGCTCCTTTTCCATGTCACACAGAAATGGGAAGTTCTCTCAGGATTTCCTAGAGATYTCCTCTCCCTGCAGGCTCCAGCACACCCAGAGCTGCCTCCTTGTGGGTTATTTTCTGTTCCATGGCCTTCCCCTCCTCACTCACCTCAATGTGGGTCCCACAGCAAGGACAGGACTTGGAGTTCTTCTCCAGCCATTCCTTACTCTCCATCTCCTCCAGGGCTTTCTGAATCACTCTYTTGCCATAGCGTTGTTCCAAAAATCTCTTTGTTGTCTCATCTGCTTCTAAATACTCATTCCTCAAATCCATTAATTTCTCTGGGGGCAAAACCAAAGCAGACAGCTTTTGTAGGGTATTAGATATAGAAGTGCAGCTAACTGCAGCAGAAAGATTCTCAAAGAACARTAACATCATGAATTAAAAAGCAAGAAAACTATTAAAATACATAAGGTGGTAATATTAAAAACCACTTTGCTCTGATTTAAAATCCAGCAGTTTTTCCACTGTTTTATTATAAAAGAGATCTGTTGATGGAATTAGAACAATGGAAAATAAACTAGAAATGGAAATATTTTTTTCTGACTATATATTTAATGAAATTYTGTCACAGGATTTTGAGGCCAGACAGAGAGAGAAGCCTCCACCTGAATCCAGTGTTAACTCTGACAATACAAAGTAGTGAAATACCAAATAATAGCAAATAGTAAAACAGTAAATACCAAGTAGTAAAATATCAAGTAATTCTTCCCCTGCTACAGCCTCTCAGCACTTGACAATCAGCAGTTTAGGGAGCTCCTGAGCTGAAGGAAGAAATATTTAATTGCCAGCAGCAGCCCTTTCAGAAGGCTCAGGGTGAGGAGCTCCCTCACTCAGCTCTGGGCATTCCCCCCAAGGCTGAGCTGTGCCTGGGTGTGGCAGGGCACTCACCTGCAGTGACCTTGCAGGGGGACACCCCGTGGTAAGTCATCCTGCAGAGGGTGCAGAAGGCGTAGTTGCAGCAGGAGCAGATGCCCATGGTGCAGCCAGGCTCCTGCATCACGGGGGTCTGGCAGCCAGGCCGGGGGCAGTAAACCACATCAGCCATCAGGTCCAGGCTGGACTGCAGCAGCAGGCGGTCATAGCGGGCAAACAGCTCCTCCCCAACCAGCTCCTTCACCTGCAGCACAGCCAGGGAGGCAAGGAACCCTTCACACCTGCACTGAGCACTGCCACGGGCTGCCCAGGGAGCCCTGGCACTGCCCAAGGCCAGGCTGGATGGGTTTGGASCAGCCKGGCAYAGTRGGAGGTGTCCCTGCTATGGCAGGGGTGGGRMTGGATGGGCTTTAAGGTCCTTCCAACCCAAACCACTCTGGGATTCTGAGAATTCTGAGCCTGCTGCAGCAACAAACAGCAAGTCAGTGAAAAGGTACCAACAGCTGGGATGAATCCAGCCCAGATTAGATTTAAATTTACATCTTTAGATTCTCCAATAGGTCACAGGAGGTCAAGGATCTGCTCCCAGGAAACAAGGGACAGGACAAGAGGAAACGGCCTCAAGCTGTGCCAGGGGAGGCTCAGGTTGAATATCTGGAGGAATTTCCTCAYRGAAAGGGTGCTCAGGCTYTGGAAGGGGYTGCCCAGGGAGGTTTGGAGTGCCCATCCCTGGAGGTGCCCAAGGATGTGGCACTTCATGGCAKGGTTTAGTGGCATGGTGGGAYTGGGGCAAAGGCTGAACTTGGGGGTCTTTTCTGACCGAAATGACTCWGTGATTGCCAATGTCCCCCATGCARAGMCCCAGCCTRCACTCAGGTTAGGCTGCAGAGCCCCTCTGCACAGGAATTACCTGGCCTGGGGTGGCCACAGAAGAACACTTGGGCTCGGGGCAGTTGAGGCAGTGCACCTGTCCATCCCTGATCTGGATTTCAAAGTAGTCCTTCAGGCAGGCTTTGCAGTACACGTGGCTGCACTCAGTGAAGTGCATGCACTCAGAGCCCAGCTTCTCACAGAARCAGATACTGCACGAGTACATCTTGCTGTTAAAGCACTTCCTCCTCTGTGCCTGGTCGAAGTCCAAGATCTCCCTGATCAGGCTGGACAAGGACTGCACATCCTGCACAGCCCTGGCATCYACCATCTCCTCCTCAGCTGTGCCAGAGGCTGTGGCACCCCCACAGTCCTTGCCAGCCTCGGGGGGCCCCGCYGGGCTCCGGCTCTGCCCCTTCCCCTGAGGGCACAGTTTCAGCTCGTATGGAGATGAAATGTTCAGGTAATTCAAGGTTTCCTCCTTCAGGAACTGCATCCAGGCAAACAGCACCACACAGCCTCGGTTCTCTTCCCACACRTTGTCCAAGTGTTTGCAAAGAGCACTGAGCTGGGAAAGAACAAAGGATTCCTGATTTCAGTGACTTTGAGTAACTCCTGACTGGGCTCCTCTCCTCATGCAGTCCTCAGTGCAAACTTTGATTTCAGATTCTGCAGTTTTTATCCATAAAATACACATAAAATAGTTCTCACAGATGCAAGTTTTCCTCCCTCAGAACAGCAATCAARTGAAAACCAGCAAGAGACAAAAGAAGAGCCCAACTGAGGAGCAACATCATTGTATTTTTACTTYGTTTAACTGTTATAAATTAACTTACTCAGCAGTCAAAATGGAAAAAATCCTCTGCAAACCTGGGCCTGGGAGAGCCATTTCCCACTGAGGGTGAACACAGGTGGGGAGGTTGATGGGTAGTCAGGTGGAAGCTCAAAATTCAGCACGAGGGGAGGCAGGAAGCACACGGAATACTCGAACCCACTGCTCTGGAGGCTCTCTGTGGAACTGCCTGAGCCAGGGCAGTGGGAGAAATAACAGAGAAATGAAAACTAACCAACTGCTGCTGTTTCTGACAGCACCCAGTCTGTTAGTTTGATCTGTTTCTGGGGTTAAAACTATTTGTTCCACCCTAAATAACAAAACTCTCAGTGCAGTAAAATGTCCCAGGGTTGGAGATCCGTGATTAAAGCAATTAAACAGCAGCACTGTGAAATGTCAGAGCCTGCACAGACCAGGAGCCTGGAAACACATATCCTTGGGGGAATAAAAACCCAATCAACTAACTCAATTATTCTGAAGAAGTGCTATTACTCATCTGTGRTTTGAAAGTTTACTGAAGTCGTTCTGTGTATGAGAATTAAACTGCTCAAACACAATCCCCAACAAGCACAGCAGAGGGCTTTGTGCAGTCACTCTTCCCTCAGGTCATCCCCCAACAACCACCTGAGCTTGGTAAAGCCTCCCTTGGGATAACACAAAACATCTCRGCTCACCCCTCACAAAGATTTTGAAGTCTTGAGGCAACTCCAGACAAATTCTTGTTTCTCCTCCTTGGGCAGACTCTGCTCTCTTGAAYTCATCCTCATCGTAGATGCTGGCCAGAGCCAGCAGCTCGTCCTCCTGAGCCTCCTTGTCCTCTGAAGACATTTAACTTTTCTGTAGAGTCACCACCCCTCTGCAACATCAACCAAGTTAATGCATCCAATTCAAATCATCAATCTGAGGCATCTATTTTATAGCATAGTAAGCTTTAGGAAAACCCATCTAAAACAATGTGAAATATAATTAAGGTATTTTACAGGAAAAAAATATTGGTAGCTTTATAAAATTTTTAAAAAACCCCAAAACAACAGAATATTGAGAAGTCAGAAAGCAAGCTGTGTGTTAGCAGGTGAAGACTGTAAGGGGAGAAATAATGAAATATGGAGATGGCACAGGKGACACAGGGACATTCCACTGATGTTTGGAAAAAAACGGACCCGCCCAAATAACACGTGAGAAATGAATTAGTAACTAAGTGCTCTAACACAAACAGATAAACAGTCCCATTTGTGATTGAAAATATCAGAATAAGCTTCAAATCCTGCACAGGCATTTTGTAGACGCACTAGTGGGGCATCTCAGCTCTACATTCGGGGAAACAAAGCCCGTTTGATGAGTTACCTTTGGAGTCAGAGCAGCGCAGAGGCAGAGCCGAGGAGCCGTTCCCAGAGCATCCCTCCAGGCCCGGGCCCTTCTGTTGCCTCCAGGCACGGGCACGGCGCTGCTGAGGGAAACACCCGCGGTGCTGGCACCGGCCTGGGGCTGCTGCGGACAAACAACAGCACCACAGGCTGGGGGTTAAAGTCCCCTCGGTGCTCCCGTGCCCGACAGCTCGCTCAGCGCTTGGGGCTCATTTCCAGCCACAGGAGCAATGACCGAGCTGCGGGGCCGGGCTGGGCCGGGGAGAGCCGGGCCCGACCCCGCGGCGGTGGGTCCGGAATGAGCCCCGCGTTCCGGGCCCAGCTCCGCCGTCACTAACGCGGCTCCGGCCGCTGCCACCGCTGTACCCCGGCCCTGCGGCTCCCGGGGAGAGAGAGCCCGGCCCGGCGGGGGCAGAGAGCCCGGCCCGGCAGGGGCAGAGAGAGCCCGGCCCGGCGCGACCCCGCCTCACCCGGGCCCGCGCTTCACCCTCAGCGGGGCCCGCTCCTCACCCGCTCCTCACCCTCTCCTCAGCGGGGCCCGCTCCTCACCCTCGCTTCACCCTCTCCTCASCCKCKCCTCACCCGGGCCCGCTCCTCACCCTCTCCTCAGCGGGGCCCGCTCCTCACCCTCTCCTCAGCCGCTCCTCACCCTCTCCTCAGYGGGGCCCTCTCCTCAGCCGCTCCTCAGCGGGGCAGCCGCGGCCGGGCCGAGCGGGCCGGGGACAGCGAGGGGGGCCCGGCCCTGCCCCTCACGGAGCGGCGGCGGGGAGGGACGGGAAGGGAAGGGACGGGAAGGGAAGGGACGGGAAGCGCCGGCGGGCGGAGGAGGCGCCGGCCCGGCCCCGCAGCTCCCCCGGCGGCCGGGAGGGCCCGGCCGGCCCAGCCCGGGGGATCGGGGCCCGCCTGCCGCCCCTCCACGGCCCCTGCTGCCTCCAGCGGAGCTCGGGCACTGCACGGGCGCCCCAGGGAAGGGTCACAGTGCCCGGGCTCCGGTACCTGTGCAGGGGCAGGAGTTGGACTCAGGGATCCCTGTGCGTCCCTTCTAAGGCAGGGCATTCCATGGATGTGATTCATTACAGGGAGTTCAAACTCACACCCACCACACCCACCCGCAGCCCCAGGGAAGCCGCAAAGCCCAGGAACACCCCAAGAACCAGGGACACAGCCCTTCCCTCCGCCCCGGCACCGCSCTCTCTGCATAGGAATCAAGAGCTGCAGCAGGTGATCCAGTAGAATCCAGTGCATTTATTTCTTGCAATAACTGGGTGTTTTTCAGCTTTGGATTTTAACACATACAAATTCATTTTTGCAAGTTTAATGACAATCAGTACTAGAAGCAAATCATTGTATAAAGCTCATAGAAAAAAAACCAAAACAAACCAACATATCCATCAGTTCTTGGTTTTCCTGGGGAAAAAATAGAAACCAAAACAAAAAACCAAGCATTCCAAATGAAGGCCTCGTGGAAGCAAGCATACCCCTGCCAGAAAAAGTTAGGAACAAGTCAGAATCAACTATCAGCATAGGCAGCTGAAATACAAGTATTCACTCTTTCTACAAGCAGCTAATTTAACTAGAGACAAGGAGTTTACAGGGCCTAATTAGCTGGGGAGTTTGTGAGAAACCCACTCCCCTGTCCAGGAGCACATTCTGAGTCTGATCTGCAGTCTGGGCTAAGCAATAAAGGTGCTGATGAACCACCCCCTGCTCTGCAAACCTCCTGTACCCATCAACTGTTCCAGTGCAAATCAGAGTGAGTCCAGAGCAGGCATTAACAGCAAACCAAGAGCAATGGAAGACTCTGCCTTGGCTCYCCCCTGCCCTCCCTGCAGTGCCAGTGCTGCAATCCACAGGCAAAGGGAAGAGCAGGGTGCACATCAGACTTCAGATGTTGCTGTCTTCCTCCTTCAAGGGAGAATTGACTCAGCCTGGACATTAAAAATGGAGAAGCAGCTTATGGCTGTTCCTAGAGGTCTAGTTAGACTACCAAAACTTCTAAATACAATCAATAAAGGCAAACACTGCTGAGCTGAGCGAGTCCTTGGCCACCTCMGTGTTCTGACCTGCTGCCCTGCCCAAACCCCTCCAAGAGTTACCAAGAGTGCTGTGGGATTCACTTGCTTCGGTCTGTATTTAGAACGTACAAAGTTGACAACTTAAAGCTTTATTGTAGTTTGCAATAATATAAACAAGTGCTGAGATTCAGTCAATGTCCATTTCTGGAAGCTTCTTGTCAGTGGCYGTGGGGGCAGAGCCCTGCTCGGGGGGCTGGGTCCCGCTGCTGGCGTCCCCCTGCCCATCCAATGGTCCGTTGGGTTCCGTCACCTTCTGCTCCTCCTTGGGCAGCTCCACCTTGGGCTTGGGTTTGTTCACTATGGGGTTACAAAGATTTGCCAATTCCTAGAAAACACAGAAATGACACATCCTCAGAAATGGTTTTATCTGCCACTGCTGAACTTTTGGAAGCACTGTTGGGMATACTCCAGTTGAGGGTTGATTGTTCCCTGGGACTTTTGAAATTTCTCGCCTCAGTTTTCTGAGAGAGCAATAAACACAAACATTCACAGAAATACAGTGAGTTATGYAGAAAAACTTACTTTTGTTTTAGCCTGTATGTCTTTTGCTTTTATAACTGGGTCCAAAGTAAGACTCCTCTTGTTCTGAAGGTTGAGGTTGTTGTTCATCCACTCCATGGCTTCATTGGTGCTCTTCTCCACCTTTGCCACGTCTGCTTCATCGAGATGCTCATACAGTTCATCCTGCAACACCCCAACAGCAGCAGCTGTGTCAGTGCTTGAGCACAAGCTGCATCCTCATTTCCTCAAAACTGAGCTTCAAAATACTAAAGACCATTCAGCCAAGAGCTGCTGTGGTTAACAAATCAACTGAACTGATCCCCCACAGCTCAGTAACCAGAGCCTGAGTTTCTCCTGCAGCTGGCATTTTGCCTCCATGAGGAAATCAACACCTGATTAAAAAGAGACTGAGATGTGCAAGGCCCAAAATCCACCTCTGAAAATCTATTAAACATCAAGAACTTATAAGCTCACTGGGAAGTTGCACCAGATTTTTGTCTGAAGCAGGTTACCTRAAATTCAGAAAATATTTGTACCACATCCTTGCATTTTCCAGAAATTAAGTATGGAAATACCTTTGCTTTGAATGCATGAACAGCTTTCATGTATTGCTGGATATGCTTCCCCAGGTCCTCAAATGCTTTTGGTCTTTCCTCTGATTCTTGGAATCTTGCCTGAATAGGCTGACCCAGAGTCTGAAACAAAGCACAACAGACACCAAAACTCATGGAGCATCACTGAGGGATCTTCAAGGTTTGACAGGACACATCAACTTTCCTGAACTCCTCAGAACTCTGACTCTTCCCTCAGCTTACAGGGAAGACTGAGCCTCCCTCAGTCCTGTTCTTACAGGGCTGTTGGAGATCTACTCCTCACACACTTCCAAACCAAAGCAGGCAGTTTGCTACCTCAGAACCAGGAGACCCCAGACAGCTCCTCACTGGAACAAAGTTCTCCAGCTTCAGTGAATTGCCACAGGAATGTAAGAACCACTTACCTTCAGTTCTGCCAATTTGTCAATGTAAATTTGTTTRGGCTGGTCTTCACCATCTTCATAAAGCCAATTTTCTGTATCTTCCAGCTTCAGTGTGAAGCTGTTGCGATCCTGCAGCAATGCACACAGAACAGGAGGGGACATMATTTATTAGATGACAAATGGCACTAAGTGGTACCTGGAACCTTTCTAGAAGGGTTGTATTTTTAGGATATAAAAATTATCCTATTTTAGTGAAAAATAAGAAAGAAAATATTCTTCTGTACAGCTTTGTGCTGATTCCAGGCCCAAGGAAGAACCATGTGTGAAAGCCACAGCTCARATCAAATACTGTCACATAAAAGGCTTTTTTGTCCCCTGCATATTTTCRTTGTCACTACATGAGCAAGCCTGAGAACAGAGGGGAACTTTTCTTTAGCAAAGGTGCCATAAATGTCACYTGGCATGTCCCAGTTTGGGCTCTGCAGACACCTGGCTGGCAAAGCTCCAYTGCAATCAATGGAGATGCAGTCAGGTGTTCAGAGATTCATCCCTAAAAGCAGAGTTAAATTCATTACACAGCAAGCTCCTCCAGTACAAAAGGGAAAGCTGATTCATAATGCCARGAGATTTTTAGGCAAYCAGCTGAGACASAGGYACCCACAYTWAGTAGRTTATCATCAGAGSCAGAAAGGTTACAATTATTTCTTCAAATTTCAAGTCTGAATATGTAATTTATGTAAACAAAGKATGTGAYAGAGGTCAGGAGTTACTAAATCCAAGTGYTGATTGTATCAGGACAATCAAGCAGCAGTACTCACATCCTCACTGACGAATCTCTCGTACACRCCGCAGAGTTTGTCTCTCATTTCATACACATACTCCTCCACTGCATTCTTGGCATCATTCCTCTCCTTCTCCAGCTTATCCTGCATTATCATCTTACCCTGTGAACAAGGTGGCAAATTCATTGGCTAAAAAGCTCATTATTTAACATTTATTTCCAGGACACCTTGTAAGCAAAGGCTCAAACCAGATCAAGAATTTGCAGAACTGTTCTAACACAGCCCACGACTAAAAACTCAATTCAGTTTTGGTGTGATGTCCAATACAGCACAGGAAAATCCTCCTCCAGCTGAAGAACCCCCACCCTGAGGGTCACCTGCACCTTGTACCTGCAGGTGATTSTGGAGGCTTCCTGCAGAGCAGCCCTTTGAGAGTGACAGCTTCCCTGACCAGGAGCAGTGAATGTGTTCTGCCTCCACGGGGCACTGTGGTTCACCTCAGACTTCGAACTGCTTGTTTTACTCCTTTTAATCCTTCCCCTGACCATCCTTAACCATGTTTAATGAACATTTCTGGAGACCAACAAGTGACATTTTGAGCTTGGGCAAGGAGAGTTTACCTCGTTCTCAATGAASAGGTTGAGCATGTCCTTGCCTATCTGCCACACCAGCTGGTTCTCAATGGGAAGGTCCACGGTGGTTGTCTTCACTTTGGCCTTCTTGGCCTGAGGGGGCTGATCCACTTTCTTGTCCTTTGAGTCAGCCTGGCAAGTCTGCATGAAAAACACATAAATACAGTCACAGGAGAAACAGCATCACCACTCAGTTCAAGGGGTGCACCAGTCAAGGTGTACACCAGAAAAACTGAGTTAGCACCCCAGCAAGAGAACCAAACACCCTCTGCCATTCTGACACCTCAGCTGCTGAGATAATTAATGCAGCCACTGACCTTTTCTGGCCACTGACTACACTCATGGCAGAACACTGTTCTGGCATTCAAGTTATTGAACACTAGATGAGCATTTCTTCCCTGAACAGGAGAGTTCCCCCATTTTATCAGTACTGGGTCACCTGACAGGTCTGCAGTTATCAGTGCCATTTGTGTCCTTTCCAAAGCTCTAATCACAATAGACCACCAGTGCACTGAAATAAAAGTTCAGCTTCCAGAACTRTGACAAAGGCAACAGATGTGCTCACACTCCTCATAGTCTCAGGAATCTAATGAAAATAAAGTCTCAAATGTTCCTGTTACCTCCATTTCTTCAGACTCTGCCTTATTTTCKGGCTGGGTTTGCTGCTGCTCTTCAGCCTTTTGTTGCTCCTCRTCTACTTGCATCTTCTGAAATTCAGAGAGATCCAATTTCACACATTAAACAAATGCAGATCACTGATTCAATTTCCCAGGCTGATCCCATAACAMCTTTAACGCTCTTTAGGCAAAACAAACAGAATGAAAACTGAAGGAATCAATTATGAGCTCCCAGTCTTTGATCCAGCAAGCCACAGCTCCATCATTAAGAATTTGATCTATAACCCCAAGTGCTGGTTTCAAGAGATCTATCACTGTTGTAACACACTACAATGAGTACTCAACCCCGTTTCAGTTGTGGGCATGCCTAGTGCACCCTGACACACAGCTGAGCCCCTAGCCAGCTGTGCTGGCTGGGGATTCTGACCCCCTGGGAGTAGGGAGGCTCTCACCTCTTCCTCCTTCGCGTGCTGATCCGTCTCCATGGGCTCCTCGTTCTCATCCGATTTATGAACCTCCACCAGAGATGCACTGGAAACACTGAAGATGCCATGGATATTGACTCTGACTTTGACTTTCACTTTGGAACTGGATCCATCTGTTTGAGGAGTGACCTTCTGAACCAAGAAATGAGCTAAAACAGAGAGGAAAAAAGCAAACACTTGTGATTAACCTAAGTGCTGAATGCAAAGCAAACCCCAACTGCTGCTGACACAGCTCACTGCAATGTGCTCAGAGAATGTTAAAACCCACTCAAGTTGGACAATTCCTTTTTTTTACTCAGCTATGCTGAGGCACAGCTACTGGGAATTCCTGATGTAAAACCTGGTGTGACTTTGATCAGAGCAAAAGCCAGCACAGCTCTCAGTGTGTGCCCCTTCCAGGTTTGCGGCAGTATTAGGATGCTCTTTTTGCCCMTAAACTTCATGTTACTCCACCTATTTTACTGAAAACCCCTTTGAAATGTTGTCCTGAGAGCATTTGCAGTAKGCTGCATGTCCAGACTACATAATTAGACAGAAAAGGCTTGAAACACAGAAAAGACTCTTAGTTAAAGGTACAGAATGGTGCTAACCTATAGCGGGGTCTGGGTAAGGCAGCTCCTTGGGGCAACTGTAGTAGGCCTCCAGAGTGAAGGGCTCCTTCCTGTAGAAAGTGAGGACCTTGGAAAAGGGAGCAGGGTGGTTCTTGGTGAARACCTCACAGTCACTGCAAGAGAAAACACAGCCTGTGTTCAGTATGACACAGCTKGTAAGTTAACAAAGCATTTCTAGACACTCTTAGGGGAAAAGCTTCCTTAAGACATGACAAGGCTGTCCTGATCTTTCAGGTTAAGTAACACAAACAGCCATGCAGCAAGAGCCAAACTGCCATTCAGCCTTGGKTTTGTTTTCTACCATCATTAACTTCAGAAGTATCAAAACTGGAAGTGTTAAACAGGTATTTAACCCTGGAAATACCCTGTTCTAAGGGTATTTACTGATGTTTGTTATTTACTTTAATCATCACCAGTAATTTTAAGCTGTAACATGCAAGAAGATTGTTCAGGTTTTACCTCAGGCCGTCCTCTGCTGGCGAATTCCATCGCAAAGAGATGGGGTARGGTACCACATCTGTGATAGAAAACTCTCTCACTTTGAAAGCCGGGGACAAAATTGCACACTGCAAGAGCACAAAAGCCACATTACAAACATTCAGACTTCAGGTGAACAAGCATTTCATTCAGCAAGTAGCTATTGATGCTGCTTAATGTTCTCACAGCTAAAACAAACAGCACTTTTTACCTGCAGTGCACAGCCTCGTGCCACAGCCTCATCTGCATTCAGGGTTGTACTGACTTCTTTGCCAAAAAATTTACTGATCTTCTCTTTTACAGCAGGGATTCTTGTGGTACCACCAACTATCTCTACTGCATAGATTTCCTCTTTCCTCAACCCTAGAAAGGAGTCAGACCATAGATAAAATGTTTCTCTTTCAAATGAATACACCAACATCATAAACCCGAAGTTTTAAGAGACCAACTTTTGGCTAAGTTTCTAAGCAGTAAAAATTTCAGCTCTCAGCTTGAGTGAGAAAGTTTTTTAATCTTTTAACTCCTAGGCAATGAATTGTTGTTAGTGGTAAACCCTGGTGTCCAAGATGCAAAGGAAGCCTGCAGTCTGGCTGGCTCCTGTGTGCATGCAGAGCCCCCCACAGCCCCACTTACTGGCTTGCTCCAGCACGCTGCGAAGGGGCGGCTCCACTCTGGCCAGGAGTCCTTCACACATCTCTAGAAATTTGCTTCTGTTGGAAGAARCCATAAACAAAGCTCTAGCACACCATAAGCACACTGCAAACAACAGGATGCCCAAACTGAAGGAATGCCACTCTTGCTGTATATTGCAGGGTTTTCTCTYCCCCAGTCCTAGCTTTATACTTTAATACATTCTCCCAGACAAAAGCTGGTTCCAGGAACCCTGGCATCCTTGCAACATCCCCAGCCCTCCCTCCTAACTCAAGGCCACTGGCCAGGCTTCAAACATTTTCATTTCCAGCAGCATTCCTGCACATGTTGTTCTTTGATTTCTCAGCTTCCTGCAGCCCTAAGAGCTGATACTTCATACCAAGTTTTTAACTGCCTGAAGGGCACTCTGAGGTTTCCCCTCGTGGAGGAGCCAAGGTTACCTGTTCATGGTTCCAGACACATCTATATCATTCATGAAGCACTCTATGTTCATGGGCAGGTCAGAGGCATTGGCACTCATCAGCTTCTTCAGCCTCTCACACTCCTGGTACAGCCTCAGCAGCGCTCGGATCTTGGACTTGATGTCAAGTTTGTATTTCTTCCCAAACTCCTCACAAAAGTATTCCACCAGCACCTCATCAAACTTCCTGCCTCCAAGGGTTGTATCAAACGCTGTAGCAAGAACCTTAAAGGAAGGGAACCCTTCAGTAAGAGTACAATGTGCCATTACCAATGAAAGCAATTAGCAGTTAGCATCAAGTGCTTCCTTTCAAATACAGTTAACTCTAAGTCAGAGAAATCAGCCTTCCTGGAATGAGGTGACAACTGGTCTAAAAAGAATTTARGGAGACAGGGCAGGACTTGGCAACACAATCTGTTCCATAGCTTGTGCTGGGAGCAGATCCCYGTTTCCAAATTCTGCTTAGCCACTGTCAGTCTGAGCCACATCCCAGTTTAATATTTGATGCCTCCTAAGGGTGGAACATGCTTACACCAAGCTAAAAATAAGAGAGGAAGAAAATAAATGACATTAACTCTTAAAATAGGTGCTCCTTTTTGATGAAGGAATTATGTGCAAAGAACACCTGGAGCCCACCCACCTCAGCTCATTCTGCTCTGTAAACACACCAGGAGTTTGTTTTTTAGGAAGAGAAATCAGTGAAATATCACATTACCCTCAATACCCCTTCAGATGGCTTTGGCCTCTACACTGGCTAACAGCCCTGCACTCTGGATGCCAAAGCATCCCTTGCACACTGCCATGGCTTCCAAGTTTAAAAAACAAATCTGAGAGAAACATCAAGGTTACCTTTCCTCACTAAAYAAAACTGAGAAAACTGATGTTGTCAGAACATTTCTCYGCATTTCACTACCTCAGKCTTTAAATTTTTGCATGTTTCTCCAGTCAGTCATGAGAAAGGTACTGTAACTGTAAAGTCCAGATAATAGTAATCATCATAATAATAATCATAATAATAATAATGTAAGACATGTTAGTATTTGCTGGAAAACAGCAATGCTTTGACAGTGCACACTCAGAAGTACACTGTCATCTGCTGAGCTTCCAGYGGCAGCTTAAAGCAATCAAGAATGTTTCTGCTCTCATACACGAGCAGCACAGTGAGGGCTCAGAAACAATGTCTGTCACTTACACCACTGCAGGAATTCCTGCTTTAACACCACATCTCATGACTGAACTGGAGTATTTTTTTGAAAGCAGCACAGTCAGATATGATAATTTCTGAATAAACCAYTTAATCCAGGTTTTTTATTCTTTGCCAGAGTCTGCTGATTAAGGCATGTTTGCATCCTCCACACACTGCTCAAAAGCTCTTCAGTTCCCTGCCCTAGTTTTTGCTGCAGACAAAGTGCAGTTTTAAGAACATGAATCGAGCTGTGTGGATGCCCCTCTGTGAAGCCACAGTCCATGGATGTGCTGATAAATGTTCTACAGATAATCATAATGGATRTGTAACAGCTTGTTTACTTTCAGTTTGCCTTTGTTGAATGCACAAACAGAAACTTGATATGCAGAATGCCCCATGTCCACAAAAACAACGTTCCGTGGCTTTTCTTCCAAGGTAGGCAGGTCTTGCTTATAGATCCCATATGCAAGGGCAACTACAGAAAGAAAAGCATGGTTAGGACATAAGGTTTGGAATTGGCAAGATGTAAGTGGTAATCAGGCATCAGCATTTCATTGTGCTTCTCTAGCTACAGACACGGAATAACCAGAATTCCCAATGCTACAGAAACATGGAAGAACATTAAACAGTAGCAGCCCCTCCCTCAGCTGCATTAAAACAAATATTCACCAAATATCTTTAGGCCTTTGTAAAGCAATGAAAAAACAGACCAGAAGTKAAGRARCTTTCTGATCAGCTAATCTATTTCAAGTGTATAAAACTGGCWGTAATTCCAGAAAGCAAGGCTCACTGCAGAATAACAGTCCTTTGATGCAGTAAAACTGCAACACTGAGTGAGGGAGAGGAAGGAATTACCTGCAGTGGTTTCATTGATTAGTTTCAGACAGTTGAGACCAGCAATCTGGGTAGCATCCATCACAGATCTCCTTTCTGCATCTGTGTAGAAACAAGGAACCTGCAAGGAGGTCAGAGAGCCAGTATTAACATTTGCAGGATCCACCTTCAGGAAACAGTGACAAAGGTGGGCAGTGAGCTCTGGGGGCACAGCTCAGGCCTCCCTCAAATGCAGTGCTCATTTCAGTTACAATAGAGAAAAAGGAAAAGAAAAATATTACATAAAGACAAAGTTCCTTTTTCTATTCCATATCACAAGCCACTCATTTCTAGAGCACATAATCAGAAATAGGTATCAAATATTATTTATGCTGCTAATTAGCAGCAATTGAAGAGCATTAATGATGTAAGTCTAGTTTCCAAGAGGTGCAAGATTCAGTTTAAACAGAAAAGATAGCTGGACATTCAAGTTTACTGGCCAATTTAATGTCATTTAATGCTGCACCCATCTCAGTTCAGACAGTCACTAAGTTCTGTGTGTTTTCATACTTACAGAAACAACACAATCAACCACAGGCTTCTTAAGTGCATTCTCAGCAGTCTCCTTTAATTTGGTCAGAAGCATTCCTGTCACCTGCTCAATTGTAAAGTTTCTTTCTTCTTCCATATACATGGCCTTCAAATAAAAATGGTGCACACTCATTACACTGCAGTGGGACCCATGCACCATCCCCATGATCAGCCTTTCACTCCCTTCCCTTTAAGGCTTTCCATTCAAAAGACAACACAAACTACAGYGAGCAGATTCAAAACAGAGAATAAAAGGAAACTTTATCAGTTTCCTCCTCTGGCTCTTTCTCAAACATGCCAGACTTACCTTGATGCCAGTTGAGCCTGTTGGCAGCTGGACAAGTTCATAGGCAAGGCTTGCTTTTTCAGCTTGAACAAAGGGATCTGAGAATGCACGACCATGAAATCTTTTAAAACTTTGTACTGTATTCTTTGCATTTGAAATAACCTAGAGAAAAAGAAATCTTTAATACAACATGGCAGGGGACSATCTGAATTTCAAACAGAAGACAAGAGTTTTGTTCTCATGCTTCTCCCACCAGAGTATTTTTGTCATTTGTATCTTAACAGTCTCTGGGCAGGYGCTGGGAGGCAACTTCCCTCTGGTAGCTCAGGGAACCTACAGGAATTTGAGATGGAAAGTAAAATGTACCCTAAAAACTGAGCCAAGTCTATAAAATATTGATTACAACAGCACTCACATTTCATGGGGTGTGTGTAGGAAACTCTTTAGAACTGTTAGCAAAACCTCTTTCCCACTTACCTGTTCTCTACCCCTACCTTCCTACAATCAGTGATTGCCCAAACATAACAAGCACATGGATGTAAACTCCAGCTCAGGTTCATCACAGGCACATGACACTCAACACACAGATACTCTCACCAAACAGCTCAAGGACCTGCTCATGAAGCTTTAGAAGGCCAGGAGGTCCCCATAGATGATACTGCCCCCTGACAAAAGGCAGACTGACTGTCTGTAGCCACTGTCATCAGCAGCAGAGAGCAGCACAGAGAGGTGAAAGCCCATCTCAGCTCACTGCACGAGGCACAGCTGAAGGGAGCTCTGACACCAGAGGGAGGCAGGCACTGAGAGAGCAGACAGGCACTGCTCACACAGCATTACCTGGGGTCTGGCCTCAGCCAGAGCTACTGCCTAAGTCCCCTGGGCTGGAGTGCTCTCAGTCACTCTGTGCAGGACATACTCATCTCTATAGGGCTCTGAACCAATGGATTTTGTTAAGCTAAGCTGACACTCAACTCCAGAATAAACAGCTGTGTTTGGTTCTAGTACAGTTGTGCTGCTCTTGAATAACATGGCTGTGTCCAGGGATTTTTGTATTTTAGATAAAGAATCTTCACACATCTCTAGGCTTTTTAGGCTAAGAAAAACCAGCTGTTTGACTGGTCACTTCCTGTAGAAGACTTGAAAAAATAAATCATCTTTTACATGGGTTACTTACACAGCAACATAAAATCTGATACAGCAGGACCCAAATACCACGAGTAGGACAAACCAGCTTAACTTCTTCTCAGTCCTTAAATCACATTTACCTGCCTACAGCAACAGAAACTCACACTACAGGCAAGAACACCCAAGAGAGATATTTAGGTTGTGATTCAGCTACAAAGGGTCAAGAAAGCTCTATCTATTTACACTGAAATATAATGGAATTCTATAGGACAGAGTCACATAATTAAAAATCATCATAATGCACAGGAACTGGAACAAGCTAAGGCAGGGTGAAGCACCACTGCTTAGCTTCAGAATTTATGTTTGCAACTTGGAAAAAAGATTAGCAGTTATCAGAATTTCTTAAGAGGCACAGCTTTATTYTGTACAATKCATGATGTGCAAGGATCAGCCCTGAGATTTCTCTGTCAGATGACAAAGCAGCAGCCCATGGTGAAGAGCTGAGGGCAGCTCAGGGCCATTGTTACCTGCAGTGAGAAGCCCCACACTCTCAGGCTCACCTGGCTTTTAGCTGCAGCACCAATGGAGCGATTCTTGGGCCCAAAGGATATACAGGCTCTGCAAGGGAAAGAGTCAGGTCAGTCAGAGACCCTACAGCTGCACTGCACACCTGCCTGCACAGGACTGACACTGCCCAGAGGATCACTGGTGTCATTAACGTGATTTGGTCCATTACAAATGTTGGTCACTCAYTGCAATGTGTGCATGGAAGGTTCTGTGCATTGTGGGAAAAGCAGCACTGTAACTGCATTTCCAACAGCAATGGTCCTCCCTGCAGAACAGCACTAACCCCAGAACAGCACTAACCCTGCTCCTTCAGGCCTCCCATCCAAGCACTGACTGGGCAGACAGCCTTATCTCAGTAATTGCCCTGGATTGATGCACTCAGAGATAATCTGCTTGCTAATAATGCAGGAAACATTCCACTGTTCAGCAGACAAACACCAGGTAAATCAGACAGTAAGGAAATCGTTCCTACATGTCTGTAGCAGATGCTAAAYAAGCTTTCCAGTTTTAAGGCAAACCCTTCAAGGGCAGGAAGAAACTACGGCAGAGAAAGATTGTTCTTTCAGAGTTTCATCTGTAGCCACTGAAATAACATGGAGCACAAAAAGAGAAGTTATGTTTTACTCCCTCCTGCTTTGTGACAGCCTGCAGTTCTGAACAGAGAAACCCTCCTTCTTGGAGAAATTCCTAGGCTGATTAAGCCTCTTGATTTACATATTTAACAAACTGGAGGAGACCCAACAAAAGAAAATCCAGCCCTCTAATCCAAGTTGCTCATACCATGGAGGTAAACTCGGTGGGGGGAATCCTGCCATTAGGCAAGCACATCTTTACTGCTCACACAACATGCCAACAGTCTAATTAAGCTGCTTTCCATGCAGTTAAGAATCTGCTTTACAGCAGGGGGATGCCATAGGGCTGCCACAGGAAACATTCCAGCCCAGCCTGAGGTTTGCAATGGGGTGTTCCAAGCAGACACTGTCAAACCCAGACCAAAGGCTGGGGTGGTAGAATTGTATTGGCTTTGTATCTTCTTCCAATTTATTAATAACTTCACAAATCCAACAAGGCCCACCCTAAAGTATRTGCTGCAACAGAATGACCATTTCTGAATAAATCTGCAGCTGTTTGAAACAACTATTTCAACTATTTCAAGATGAGTGAAAAAAAAATTATGTTCTGCAGACCTTCAGGCYAACACCAATGGAACAAGAGTTAAAAATCTAACGAGCCCAGAGCAGGGAGCTGGTTATTAATTTACTCAAGTCTCTTGAAAGGAATCAAGCCATGAATTGTTGCCCTTCTCTGTGACAGAAAAATAAAAATATCCAGCTACTTCAGTGCTGAATTCACAAACCAAGATCCCCTCACCAAYACAAATGCACTAATTTAGATGAAAGCCTTGGCAGGAACCCAGCACAGAGGTGAGTGAAACTAGGAAGGAGGGAGAGAGGGAAGACTTTTCAACCATTCCCATTCCCCAAATCAGTTCTCAAGAACCAGCAAACTAATGAAATACAAACTACACTATAACACAGTTTCTGGAAGCTGGAAGAATTTTAAGTAGAAACATTCACAGTGAAGGTGATCAGAGGTTTAATGAAAGAACYTTAGRAAGTTAAAATCTCTGCTTCACACACCTGGAGGCACCTCCTCACCCTCCCACCTCCTGACAGTTCATGTCYCTGCACTGATCATCAGCACCAGCTCCACAAGGTCAATCACAATGATTTCATTTCATTCAAGGCCCTTCACCCCAACAGAAATAATKAATCTATCTTATTTTTTCCTCTCAGTTTCCACTAGCTTTCTCTCTACCACTTTTCCAYGTCCAAAGACAAACACAGTTTGCACAGCTTTGTGATGTACAAGTTCAAATTTTACAGCATTCCAGAAGAATCCAAGTGCCAGAGCTGAAAGCAGATTCTGTGGGAGTGTCATCTGTGCCACTGAACAGAATACAATGCACTCAGTGGGGCTTATTTCAATAACATAAATTATTATAACACACACAAAACACAGTGTTTAACCCTGACCATGAGGCAGTGCCTGAGGAAACCTGCCACAACACCTAGCATGACTTCCCCCTGTAACAACTGCTCAGCACTGACTTCTTGAACAAGGCTTCTCATTCCAAGTCACTTAAAAACCATGCAGAAGTTCTTTTAATAGAAGGGTCTGCTTACAGAATGGTTTTCTGCATTCCCTCAGAACWCTACCTGGAGATTAAGTCCTGTTAAAACCCTCTCATTTTCATTGTACTCATTTCTTCCAATTTCACTTCAGGCTCCCAYAAGTGCATCTCTTGGGAAATAATTCAGTGTGTCAAATATTTTATTTAGCTCATCTCCTTCAACAAGGGAGATTTGTGCTCACATCTCAAATATACAGAAATATTTATCAGCAGAACATCAATTCCCTGAGGGCCAAATACCTACAGCTACTACAGCACAGCTCTGATATTCTCCACATTCAATATTTCCCCAGTACATGTAACCTTTAAACTTCCACGTTATTGAGAACACTTAGGAGATTTCCAGGTACTCCAGCACACATGCTGAATTCAAAATTTCCTTCCCCATTTCTTCATTGCTTAGAGACAGGAGCAAGCAAACAGGGATGCATTGTCTACTGAGAACCAAGGTCACTCTGGGCTTTCTGAAGTGATGTGAGGGATCTAAAAAACCCYRAACATTGAAGATGATGCAATTGTCTCACTGAGACACCTACTTCAGCATCTGCTTAAATAAAGCCAATACTGCWACAGAGGGGAAGCTCCAGAAACACTTTTAGGGCAGCTTTTCCTACAGTTCCTGATGCCCAATTCTTGAYGCAAATTCTTTTTCCACTTTCATTTGGCAACTCATTCATAGAGTTTTATCCCAGTTCTCTCTCCTTCTTAGGAAGCGATTTAATAAATGGAGGCAATGCACACTCCTGTTGAGAACGTGTTAGGAGGGATCATTACMTGAGCAGGGCTAGAATATACTGATCACATTGTATCATGGAATGCTTTGGGTTGGGAGGGACCTTAAAGCTCCTCCAGCGCCACCCCTGCCATGTGCAGGGACACCTTCCACTGTCCCAGACTGCTCCAAACCTCATAAAGCCTGGCCTTGGATCCAGGGGCAGCCACAGCTTCTCTGGGCACCCTGTGCCAGGGCCTCCCCACCCGCACAGGGAAGAATTTCTTCCCAATATCCAGYTGGGATGTATCTCCTCTGTCAGTTTTGAAGCCATTTTCCTTGTGCTGGCACTGCAGGCTGCTGAGCAGCTTTCCAAACCCTGATCCCAGGACAAGCCGTGGGGYTCACACCAAGCCCGGCAGCAGCCCTCCCCTCCGCGGTCCTGCTGTGCTGGGACCGCAGGGGAATGACGGCCGTGCTACCAGAACACGGCCTATGAAAACACAGGGAATTAAGGTCTGGCACTTCCAGCAGCCAGGGATGCTTTTCGCTACACTCACAGCCGCCGTCCTTCTAATCCCAGGAGCACAGCCCCGCCTCGGGGGGGACAAACCGGCCGTACTGCCCCGAAAGGCTGAGAGAGCGGGGGCTGCTCAGCCTGGAAATGAGGAGCTTGTGCCGACACCGCAGAGCGTCTTCAGCGTCTGAAAGGGCTACAAGAATACCGGAGAGGGACTCTGCATCAGGAACTGGGCTGACAGCACAAGGGGGAATGGTTTCAGACTAAAAGAAGAGAAATTCATTGAGATATAGGGTAGAAATTTTCCCCTGTGAGAGTGAGGAGGCACTGGCACAGAAACTGTGGCTGCCCCATCCCTGGAAGTGTTCAAAGCCAGGCTGGACGGACTTTGGAGCAATCTAGGAGAGTGGAAGGTGTCCCTGCCCATGGCACAGGGGTAGAATCGGATGAGCTTTAAGGTCCCTTCCAACCCCTTAACATCCTATGATTCTGTGATTCTAGGAAAGGCAGCTGATAGGGTGTCCCGAAGCCCCCTCCGTATCTGGCGCGCTTTACCGCCTCTCTGTAAGCACTTTACATCTCCGCTCCTCCCGGCCCCGCCGCTTCCCTCCCTCCCCGGCCCCACCACGCCGGGCTCCGCGGGCGCCTTGCCGCAGCCTCAGCGCGGCTCCCGGGCTCACTCACGGCGTGCTGCGGTCGCTGTATTCGTTGGCGACAGTCTCGATGCCGCCGGCGCGGGCCACGGCCACATAGCAGCTCTGGAAGCCCAGGTCGATGCCCACCACGGACATGGCGGCGGCGCTGAGGGGGAAGCGCGGCACCGGCAATTCTCGAAAGATCCCGTCGGGCCGCGGCCGCGCCGGCGCTGAGGGCGGCCGAGATCTCGCGAGAGGGCGGGACGCGGGCCGGCGCTGAGGGCRGGGGGCTCTGAGGGCACCGGGCGCCTTTTCCGTTCGCCAGAGTTATTTCCTTGCGTAAGCCTCGGGGAATGGCAGAAAAAGGCGATAAAGTCACAGCTTGGCAGCAATGCAAAGGTCGATGAGTTGTGGCCCTCGGTCCGAAGCGGTCGGTGCCACAGAAAAGGCGTTTAGKGAAACTTTTTTTCTTGCCCGTGGTGTAACGACGTGATGAGACGGATGTGATGGATGGAAACAGCGCACACACCACGAGATTCAATGGTAATGAAAGTACAGTTTCTGGAAACACAGTTTTTGCAGAAAAGGATTGAAACGCTTCCTTAGAATTTTTCTTTTGTGATTCAAATATCCCTGGGGGTGTCCGAGACCAGATTGGACGGGACTTGGAGCAGCCTGGGACAGGGGAAGGTGTCCCTGTTCATGGCAGGGTTGCAATGAGATGATCTTTGAGGCCCTTTCAACCCAAACCATTCTGGAATTCGATGTTCCGATTGTTCCCGAATTCCAGCAGAAAGTCCAAGGATGGTTTTGATGACCCCAGGTTGAAACTCCAAGGTGTCATAAAYTGAGATTGTGTTAGAAGATAATTTGATACCAACCGTGCTCCCAATAAAATCAGCCTATGATTGCTTTATGTCCAGCAGGATTTACAGAACACTTGCTCTRTAATCATCACAGAATATTTTAATATTATTATATCTCACTGGGGCCCTCTCGCTGCAGTTTGAATGAGTACAGATACATTGTCTTTTCYAGGGCAGTGTGGGAGTGTGGGAGAAAAGTCCTTTTAAGGATCAGGAATCCCTAAAGAGCTAAACAAAAATGAAAACAAAAAAAAATCTCTAGAAGTTTCTGGGACATTCCATGGTCCCAGCAGTGGAGGGGGCAGCGGGCATTGGAGCTGCTCTCCTGGGCAGTGTGAAATGTTCTGCCAAGGGAAGCATTTTGGGAGGAAAGCACGAAGATTGATGGATTTATCCTAACACTAACCTAATCCTGATACTTTCATCTATGAGTTTCGWGAAAAGGAATGTTTAGGAATACTTTTAATTCCATGACGAAACACGCCAAAAAAACCGTGTGGCGGTGCAGTGTGTTACAACACAAACAGTGCGTTRCCAAGTGCCCGGCGCTGTATTTACACGGCTGCCCCTTGTTTTAGTGACACAGCAAACRCAGCCAGGGAAACTCAATCGTGCCGGCAGGAAGGACTCGTGCCCCCGAGCCATCGTGCTCAGCCRTTCCGGTGATGCCGCTCTGGCAGCTGCCGGTGGGCTGGGAATCGCCTCGGGAATTGCATCACGGCGCTAATGACAGAATATTAATGAAGTGTTTGACCTCGGACGTCCTTGAGCGCAGCGCGAGGTGCCGAGGAACAGCCCCGGCTGCTGCTCGGTGTGGGGAATGTTGGAACCCAGCTTCCTTTCGGGTTTTTCGCTTCGTTTTTCCAGAGACAGGGGAGCGGAGTCTGTCCTCAGAGGGGATCGGAGCGTCCCGGCGTGACCCTGGGCTGGCACATGAGCCTGGGASTTTGCCAGGGCTGCTGCCCTGGGCACGGGAGGGAGCTGGGGGAGAGGGGCCCTGCCAGCCCCGGCAGACAGCTCTGCTCACACTCCTCCCTCAGAGCATCCGCCCCRTGCTTCATTCAGTGCTTGACTCACTCTGTGCCCTGGGCAAGCATGATCCCAGTCTGCAGACTTGCCCCAAACTCATTCACTTATAAATCCTTGCCTGGCATACCTAACACCCTCCTTTTCCTGTGAGCTGCATAAGAAACAGATACGATTTCACTGGAACTCCACCAGCACGGTGCGTCCCGGCGTCCTCCCAGAAGCTCCAGCCTCAGTTTACAGTTCATTGCGATTCCAATTCAGTCTCGGAATTCATGAATGCCAGCCAAACACGACCACGGATGTGGGCTTAAAATAATCCCTGGCTGGTGTCCGTCACAGACTCTTCCTTGGACTGCTGTAAATAGCCCTCACACGTCACCTGACGTCAGGTTCATGGGGCTATTCTGGGATATTCAAATAGGAAAGGGCTTTGTGATCCCCTCCGCKGAGGGATCTGGCAATCAGCTTGCCCCAAGCTCTGACATAAATGACACCACGGATAACCCAGTTCTCCAAAATCCCACCTCCCTGTCCTACCAAAGTTACCCAGGAGCCGTTTCCACCAGTCCTCTTATCCCAAGAGTTTGCAGGGAAACAAATATAAAAACGATACATTTCCTTTTCTTCTGGTTTCATCGTTTTCCMTCAAATCTGAAAGATAATTAGATAYCAYGGGTTTACAAATTAAAACCACGCCCACCAAACCGACCGCTAAGTACCCAAGACAGGGAGCGGGCCGGGCGCTGCAATAACGCGGCGAGAACGGCAGGGGCGCTAGAGAGTGCAGGCCCGGGGGCGCTGCCGTTCTGACCGCCGGAAGGGGGGGGGGGGGGGGCCCTAGAGAGTGCAGGCCCGCGGCGCTGCCGTTCTGACCACCGGAGGGGGGGGGGAGCTCCTTCTCGTCTCTATGGTCCGGGGCGGGGTGGGGCTCGCTCTCTATGACCCTGGAGGACTCTCCCCCTCTATGGCCGCGTGTTCCGGCACGCCCCGCAGCCGCCTCTCGTCCCGCCGTTCCCCGCGGCAGCCTCACTTCCGGCCCGGCCGTTAASATGGCGACGCCCATGCACCGGCTGATTGCCCGCAGACAGGCGTGAGTGGCACCGGGGGGGCGGCGCTGGGCGGGCGCGGGCTGAGGAGCGGCGGGCGCTGGCGCGGCCGCGGCGTTTTCCCGGCGCTCTGAGGCCTCCGCCCTCCGTCCCGGGAAGGCGCAGTTCAGCTGAGGGGAAACCCCCCCAAACACGGCTGGGCGGAACGGTGGCGGCCCCGGGTGTCCCGTGCGCGGCCGGGGCTGCGGCTCCAGGGTCGCGGCGGGTCCGTTCCCGCTCGGGGCGTGCCGTGAGAGCGGCTGTGAGAGGCTGAGGGAGCCACGGGCCCCGGCGCTCGGTGGGACCGGGAGCCGCGGCTCCGGCTGCGGGGAGGAGCTCTCGGGGCACGGGGTCACCTCCCYGCTCCTCCCCGCACACTCCGCAGGTCCCACGTGAAACAACGTTCAGGGTCCTGTTAGTGGGATAAGTTTGCGGAGCTGTCAGAAAGGCAGAGAAAAGCCAAGCCAGCGACTCGTGTTCAGACGGGGGTGTTGCAATCGAGTAATTCCCTCCGCACCGAAGGGATCTGATTGCAGAGCCCTGAAACGAGGAAAACCACATTTTTCCTTGTTTGTGAAGTGCAGCAAATGTGTCCCACTCCTGTGGAGTGCTGGCGTTGGTTTTTCAGCTCTTTGTTGGTTTGGGTGGGGTATTTTTCCCTTAAATTATTTGTCTTGTTTCAATTTTTGGACTATGGGTTTTTTGCCCAATCACGATGTGCAGGATGTGGTCAATTCTTCGTGTTTTAGTAAWGATTTCTATTTTTCAGTGGAAAGTATCTTGGGATTTCAAAGTACTCCAGGAGTACTTGTTCTTTTAAGTTGCTCTTTTAAGGGCTCATTTCTTAGAATTGATGTTTTTGTGCTTGCTGGGTCTGTGCTGAGCTGTCCCTCTGTCAGCCTTTGCTCCGGGCTTGGGGTCACTGATCCCTGCTAAAAGTTTCCTTCAGTTTTGTGCTTTTCATTAGTGTCAGACTCGTTAGCACTGCTGTGCCCTTTGTAGAGCTGCAGCTGCTGAGCAGGGCTCGGGAAAAATGCTCACTGCTGGCTGTCACTTCATCCTCATACGTGAATCTGGGAGCTTCCCAGATCAGCCAGGCTGCAAGTTCAGATTGTTCAGATGGGCTGGCCTTGAACAATTCATATTTTGGTGTTTGGAACAAAAACTGAAGGTGGCAGGAAGAGACAGCAGTGGCAGGGAACTGAAGTGACACAGCCCTGAGCTCAGAACTAATTTTGGTTGTGACCTTGAGTAATCCCCGGGCTGGGTGAGTTCCCTTGTTTGTAAAGGAGCAGAGTAGCTGGGAGGGGAGGCRAAACAGCTTTGCAGAGCTTCAGAAGAGCAGCTTAAGAGCTCCAGCATGAAAATAGGAGTGCTTTCCCTTCCCTGGTTTCTAAAAATGCCCRGGGGATTTTAGCAGAGTGAGAACTGGAGTGTGAAATCTCCCTGCTGCTGCTGCAGGTGTTTGGGGATGGGGCACTCAGGGGGGGCTGCCTCCATCCACTCTGCACTGAATGAGCAGGAATCTGATTGTCCCAAAGACAAACCTTGTGCCAGCCTTTATCAGCTTCTTTGGATTTACTGGGAGCCTCTCAGAGAGTCCTGGGCTGTGGGTGACAATTGGGCAGTTTGGGTGATAAATTTCAGGAACTGGAAATGAAGCTGCTGCTCTTTGTGCTAAACCAGAATTTCAGTGATTTCTCTGAAGCCAGAAGCACCTGCAGCTGTTGGATAGCAGCAAACTGAGCASTGTGATTGCTCCCATGTGAAAGTGYTTGAATAAATGAAGATCTCTTTGCATTAATTCTGTGTCTGCTTGGTGTTACTGCCCATGCCCTGATTGAAAAGAAAACCTGCAGCACCTGTGAATATCTGGTTTAATCATAGCTTGATTAAAGCTGCATGATATAAAAATAAAGATTTTTTTATGGGGTAGAACAGACCTGGAACAAGTTACTTAAGCAATTCTGCATTTTTCTAGGGAGGCAAACAAGCAGCATGTGAGGTGTCAGAAGTGTTTGGAGTTTGGCCACTGGACATATGAATGTAAAGGGAAGAGAAAATACCTGCACAGGCCTTCAAGGACWGCTCAGCTGGCCAAAATCCTTAAGGAGAAAGAAAAGCAGCTCCTCCTGCAACAAAGGTAAGACTGGCTGGATGAAAYTGAAATAAAAGATCTTGTCCCAGACCATTTTCTGTGATCTTTTCCTCCAGACTGTGGGATGTGTGCTTAATGTTAGAGCTGATTTGTGTGCTAGGTGGAATATGTACACTCAGGTCCCAGAGAATGAAAATCARCATTTTCATTGCATTAACACCTGCTCATCTGAAACACACTTTAAACTCTTCTGGCCTGTCTGAAACAGAAACCAATAACTGAGCCAAAATTAAATTACTTGGAGGCTTTTTGGTCATGGAGTAGTTTCCTGAATTCCTTGGCTGTTTGATTTCATGTTTATGTGCTGTCCAAGCAGATGTGTGTGAAAGCTGTAAATGTACTTATAGCAAAGCAGCAATTCTTGCTTTGTGTCCAGATTTGCTGTTCAGAGCTGCAGTTAAGCCTGGCCCAGCCCTGCTCCTGATGGAGGGCTCACACAGCTGAGGGACAGTTGGGTTATCAGCTTCACCTCAGGAAGGAAAACCACCTCACTGAATTGCACAATTATTTCCTCTTGTGACAGCTGAGAAAGTGGAAGGAACAGAGAAACCTAAACAGAGCTCTGCATGTGGCACCTGATTKCCTTTCCATTTTATCCTGGGAATACATTTGAATGCTTCCCCCCAGGTTAATAATTGTTTTAACAAGCAGAGGCAAAAGTAGTGCAGCAGCTCAATTTTCCATGAAATTCCTGTGTCAGGGTCACCTCTGCCACTCCAGTTTGGTTTCTGGAGCTGGAAAGGGCCAGGGTCAGTCCCAGTGCCTCTCCTTGCACCTGGAATTCCTGGGGCTTTGGCCAGGTGTCCTCAGTCACTGGCAGGATGGGAGGGGAGGGGAGCATGCCCAGCTTTGGCTGCCTCCTGATGGCACAGGGAAGGGTGTGAGGGCTCCTGGGCTGCTCCAGCTCAGCAGCAATTGTGAGTCACAGGGCTGAAACCCTGCCTGGAGTGCAGACTCATTAGCTTGGGAGGAGAGTGATGTAAAGTGATTGATTGGGAAATTAATTTTAATCCAGTGAGTAATTGGGAAGTAATTAAAGTCAGCCAGAGTTGTAGATAGATCAGGAGGGCTTGGGCTCTGACACTTGGCTCCATTTGGGGGCAGAGTCTCTGAAGAGACTCAAGATTTTTAGGCTAAGTTTGAGTTTAAGGCTCAAATTATTTCCTTGTTGCTTTTCTGCCCCTTTTCTGGTGGATTCTGCAGGTCACCCCTGGAGAATGGTGAATTGAGGGTGAAATTCCTTATCCTGTCCTTGGGCTTTGAATCAGAGTGTGGGATCATTTTATGTGGGAGTTACAGGACTGGCCAGGCTGGCACAAAAGGAGGTTTGGGGCTCTTACAGAGAGAGGCATGGGCTGGGAAAAACCATCCTGTGAGAGGAAGCCTGAGTAATCCCTGGGTGGGAGCAGTTTAATCCTGGAAAATGGGGCTGCACTCACTGGGTTATGTCATCATAAGCTCCTTAACTGTGCCAGCAGGGATCCTGTTCCTGAGCTGCCAGTGCTGCACTTCCAAGGATGAAGCCTTTGTTTCATGGAAAAACAACTTCCTGGGTCCCACTTGTGCTTTTTGTRTCCCTGGGAGGTTCTTCCTGGCCTTTGGAGAAGGGTGTCCCACAGGTGTGCTTTGGAGAGCCTGTGTCACCACCTCTAAAGGGCCAKGCAGGAATCATTAACCAGAAGGCAAACCCAGCCTGGAAAGGTCAATATTTACCTCTGACAACCTCATCCAGGCTTTTCCAGCGTGAGCTCCTTGCTCAGTTATTCCAGGCTCCCTGTGCTGGTGTTGGCCCCATGATTCTGGTGGCCACTCTGGAGGTGTCAGTGAGCCCTCAGTGCCTGCCCAGCCCAGAGCAGGGAATGCTCAATCCTGGTGCTGCTGGGGCTCTGAGCCCAGCCCTGAGCTGGGCTTATGGCTCTGAGGGTGAGGGAGTGTCCAGAGCAGAGCAGGAACTCCTGGAGTAACCCCTGAGTAACCCACACCTTGCACACCAGAGGGAGGCACTCCCTGAGTTGGGTCCTGTCTCCCAAAGGTGCTTTGGGGTTTAATTCTGTTCTCCCAGTGCCTCCTCTTACCTGGGACCCCCCTGGTTACTGCAGAGGGTCTGAGGCCTCAGGAATGTAAATATGGACAGGAGGGATTGGAGTCTGAATATCTGAGTATCGGTGAACCTGCCCACAGGAGGGGAGTTGGTAAACTCTTGTGTGGATAATGTTGTCATACCTTATGTGTGACAAGAAAAAATTGGAGGAATCTCATTTTTCTGCTGGCACACAAAGAACTTTCTTCTGTGGCACCACTAAAACTGTRTGAGGTGATGAACACTTGGGAATCTGAAAGACACATGGCTGGAAAGCATCAATATAAGTGGATTTTTCTGTTTCCTCTTGCACTTGAAAGAAATGTGAAAGCTACAGGCTAAGTCAAGCTTTCACCCTTGATTTCAATCAATTCACCTATTGCTAAATACAGTTCCACACAACTCCTTTGTATCCTTTTCTCTTGTGCCTTTCACATCCCAGCTGCTGCTGCCCATACAAAATGAGGCAGAGGGGAGAGTAGAGCATAAATAGCCCAGAAAATCAGAGGAGAATTGCTGGGTTTTCCTCCCCTGGCTCATGGGTGGGGTTTGCTCTGCTTTGCACAGGACTGAGCTGCCCAGTGCCCTTTGAATATTAAACCCAGTGTGCTGCTATTCATTTAATTTTCCTATTGCATTAATCAAAGGCATTATTTTCCCTTCTTAATTAGTGCTGGAGAAAGTGCTGCAGAAAAGAAGACCAAGAAAAAAAGGTATGTGGGGGCTGGCCCTGCAGGGCTTTGGGAGGGGGGTGGCAAAAGTCACCTTTGCAAATAAGTTTKGGTTTTACTGCTTTTTAGCTCTTGAAAGCTGTTACCAGCTCTTGTCTGACAGCTGGAGAATTTCTGCTCCTCCCTGTCCAAAAACTCCCAAATGTTATTATCTGGTTTTCTCCCTGCTGATTTTCCTCCCCCTGCATGATCTTGCTGTAGTAATAAAAATCTTCCTCTTTGTGCCTCAGAGTCCATCAGGAGTCTCTGAAACARGACTGGCACAGGGGTTTCTGCTCTCTCATTGCTCCACCTGCCCATCCTGCTCTGGCTCCTGTTTTCATTCCCTTCTCCTGCCACTTCTCTCTCTCTCAAGCTTTGTCTATAGGATGAAATCAAACATCTTAAAATACCCAACCCCAAAACCAAACAYCCCCTTGATCCAAACCTAAACCAAATCCCAGGAAATGCCCCTGCCTGTCTCCAGGTCCTGGCTGCAGCCAAGAACTCTTTTGACATTGTTTGTACTTTACTTTGCATTAATGTTTACTTGGGAATGTGCTTACTTAGCAGATGGGAAGGAGGAGCAGCCAGAACTGTGGCTGTGACACTCCTGGAATGGGAGTTTTACCCCAGGGAATGTCTGTGCAGGAAAAGCCCCAGCATCTCTTCCCCTTTCCTGTCACTTCTCTCAGTCTGATCTAAGCCAGTTTCCAGGAGTGTTTCAAGGCCAGGCCTTTGCTGTGTGTGGCAGGCAGTAAATAAGGCAGARCAGATATTCAGTGTTCCTTTATTGCAGGCTGTGCTGTGGTTTATTKGAATGCTGGGCTGTCTCAGTGAGTTTTAGCAAAGGCTGCTTTCCCAGAAATGCCAATTTATTGCTGGACTTACTCAGGACTGGTGAGATCATGAATTAACTGGTTTTGAGCTGGGCAGCTCAGGCCTCTTCCTGCCTCAGCTTCCCCAGACACTGCAGCCTCTGCTGGCATAATTATTTACAGAGCTCCTAACCAGTGCCAAAACAGACAGAACAAAAGGGTTCATGGGGAAGGGGCTGGTTTGGGCACTTTCTCATTGAAATCTTAACACTCTTGTAAATTTGAATTATTCTCCTGCCTCTGTGCAAGCAAAGAATCCATCACTATAAATTCCTTTCCAATCAGTTTGCTMTTTAGATTTTTATTATAATATGGGWAGAATTAMATGTGGAGAATCCAGCAAATSTCCAAGTTCCAGATTTAAAATAAAACTCTGTAAAAGTTTGGSTTCTGGCAGGAGGAGCACGAATCTTTTCCACAGAGTGTGTTTGTTTTGATATAAACACTAATGAGGGAGCTCAGGCCTAACCAGAAAAACAGGCTGAGGCAGAGCAGCTGCTGCAGAGCCCTGTGACCTCAGAAGCCAGCTGCTCCTTGGCCTCAGTGTCCCACCTGGAATGTCTGAGTTACCCACTGRGAGCCACTGGCACTGGAGCAGAGGTGAATCTGCCTGGCTGAAGGGCAGGATGSTGGCCTTACTCCCTCCTTATTCCCTCTCCTCAGGCCCCAGCTGGGCTGTGCACACAATTGTGGGTTGGGTGTCAGTGSCTCATTGGAAACCCCTGGGGGTGGTAGAGCAGAGCAGGGTGACAGAACAGAGCAGGGTAACACCCTGGGGGTGACATCCTGGGGGTGACAGAGCAGAGCTGGGTGCTAGCCTGGGGGTGCCAGCTGAGGCTCCAACAGCTCTTGGCCCACACAAGGGACAGAATCAGAGAGAAAACTCTTGGAAACTTGTCCTGAGGAGGATGAATGGTTCCTGCTTTAAAAAGTCAGTGCTTTCATAGAGGTGTGATAAACCCCAAACCCTCAGATTGCCAGCCTATAACCTCTGCAGTTCCCAAACTGTATTTTGTGTTGGAGTTTTTCCTGTTGCCACCTCCATCCCCCTGCTGTCAGTACCATGTGCTGCCTCTCCTGAGAACAAGTTCCTGCCTGTTTCCTCTCCCAGTCCAACTCTTGCTTCCCTCTGGGAGAGGCAGCTTTAAGTGCAATATCCTGATGTTTCTGGGAGTAGGTTTTGGAATAAATCTAAGGATGTCCATGGATTGCTGCTATGGATTCTGTGAAAGGTGATCAGGTAAATCAAGTTCAGAGTTACTCAGGGAATCCTCTGATTCCTGCCCATATCATGGGGCTGCTCAGATTGAAACTCCCATAATTTTATTGTCCTTGTCTTAGTGCTGGCTTTTCCCCAGAGAAGTCTGTGTTTAAGCAGCTCTTATGGATTTATCTGTAATGAACAGTTGTTGTGTCTGCACACAGAGATAGCAGAGTACAGATGTGTTATAAAAACTCCATTGCTTTGTGGCTTAATCCATACCCACATTTGTCAGCTGACAGGGCTGATATGATGAAAAAACCTCACACTCTCCAATAACCTTAACACAGGCACTTCCTGAGCTGGTACATTTARCCAAACCCTCTGATAAAAACACTGCATTCATTTTCTAATGGAAACAAGATTCTGCTTTATCATAATTTGCACTTTTGGATGTTCTTTGATTGGCTTTGGTGGGAAGGGAGGTGAGTCAGAATCTTGTACTTCAGGGAAAGATCTCTGGAAGAATTGAGTTGTACTTTCTTGGAACTCCTATCACCCCCCTTAATCAGAGRTGTTGATCTTGAGAACAATGGCCCAGGAAGGGGCCAAAAAATGTGCAGAGCATACAGAAATCCTCTTTGCTGTGTTCATTTTGTCTTAATCTTGGATTGTTTCCACCYTTCTCTTCACCTGGAAAACACCAGCAGCCTGTAGTGGCAGGTACTCTGGCATCTTTTGCCAGGAGTAATCTGAGAGCAGTTTTTGCTGGGAACAGCTCTGACCTTGGTGAAATCACTGCTGAAACCTCCCCTGAGTGTGGCAGTGGCAGAATTTCAGTGTTGCAGTGGTGAGGCAGGGACTGGGTGATTTTCCCCAGGGCTGGGGGGCAGAGGGCAGTCAGGCCAGCAAAACCCCTCATTYCAGGGCTGGGGAGGAGATCCTGGCCAGCTTTCCCTCCCTGCCTCTCTCTGCACTCCTGCTGGGTTTTGTCATGCCYTGGGGCCACTCTGCCATTGCTCAAAGGGCCAAAATCCATTCRTCCAGGAGGGGAGGGCACAGGAATTCATCTTCCATGGATGGTGAGGCCTGGAAATTTCGATGGTGAGGAGTGGAAATTTTCAAGGCAAATAATTGATCTGTGGATGATTACAACAGAGCAGAGGGAACACGGTGTGATGGGCTCTGGCAGGGCGTGCTCAGCTCTTTGTTCTCCCTCAGGTCCAAGAGTGTGACCAGTTCCAGCAGCAGCAGCAGYGACAGCTCAGCCAGTGACTCCTCCTCTGACAGCGAGGACTCCTCTACCTCCTCCTCCTCSTCAGACAGCGACAGTGAGGACAGCAACTCCTCCTCCTCCTCCTCCCCCTCCTCCAGCAGCTCCTCCTCCTCCTCCGACTTCGAGTCGGACTCCAGCTCCTCCTCCAGCAGCAGCAGCAGCACAGACAGCAGCTCTGAGGATGAGCCCCCAAAGAAGAAGAAGAAGAAATAGCTGGGGAGGTGCAGGACTGGTGTGGAGTGAGTGGCACCCCCTGCCAGGGGCTGAGCACAAGGCTGCCAAACATTCAGTGGTCAACATTTCTACTGCTCAGTTTAAGTGTTCTGCATAGTTGTTCTAGGACATGGAAGGTATTAAATGGCACGTGAGAACTTCCTGAGAGAGTATTTTTGTGGTTTATCCTTTTATGGAAGATTTTACTTTTTTAGTTTGGAAAAAAAAAATTCTATCATCAGATTTGTTTATATGAGATGAAGTCCAGTAACCTGGATGTTTACATGCTGGAAAACAAAAGCTTTTTATTGCAGGTTATGCTGTGCATCATGTGCTGTTCCTCTGTTAATGACAGCTTCACTTCCACTGAGAAAAACCCTCTAAACTGTTAAAAGCAGAAGGTTTTCAGTGCTGCTGTGGAGCTGTGGCATTGTTAAACCTGAATGCACACCATGTCCCACACAGAGCCTCCCATCTCACTGGTGACAAATGGATTCTGTGCTGCTGAGCTTGTGTTCCAATGGCTTTTCCTGATGCTTCCAGGTCCAGTCTTCACTGCACCATCCAGCTGAGCTGTGTTGATTGGCTGCTGCTCAGTGTAGTGCTTGTGCTGCCCACAGGGCTTTCCACTCCCTGTGTCCTTGGCTGTGTTGTGGAGGTGTTTGCTGAGACACACAGTGTTGCTGTTGGAAAGCAGCAGCTCAGTGAACTGGGGCTGCTGCTGCTTGAGGAGTTTCATCCTTGTGCCTTTCTTTTTGGCTGGGGTTGCAGTGCAAGRTGTAACCAGCAGTATGGATTCTAGCTCTTGAAACTGCTTGGGGAGGTRTTTCCTTYATCTCTTCCATGACCCATCCCTCATMATTCCAGGRGATCTTCTGTTACTGGSTCAGTTTGTAAACCAGGTGGGGCAGAGTTCTTTATCCCTTCCAGGACCCATCCTCCCTCCAGGGGATCTCTGCTGTTACTGGGCCATTGAGGCCTCACTGCAGGGCTGATAAAATTCCATCATCCTACTGGGAGATGCTCTATTCAAGGAGAGGAGCCCAGCCTGGATAAACCCTGAGATTTGGAACACCAGCACAGCCCCTGTTTGCTGTTCCCTGGAGGGAGGATGGGTCCTGGAAAAGATAAAGAACACTGCCCCACCTGGATTTAACAGCTGGCCCAATAACAGAAGACACCTGCCCCTTTCAGCCTGGAGTTCTGAGGGATGGGTCATGGAAGAGAGAAGGAAAACACCTCCCCAAGCAGTTCCAGCAATGGGAGTAGAACCCACACTGCTGGTTACACCTTACACTGCAACCCCAGACCCTTCTGTGCATTCAGTGAGAYAGGGGCTGGAGTTTGTGTTCTGCAGAGCTCCCTCAGAATATTCCCATCCAAAACCAGAGAAATAACACACAGAACTGGGCACTGGCCTCACTGGATGCTCAGTCAAAAAAGAGACTCCTTGAAGTAAAGGTCTCCAAGGGAAGTGTTCCCCTTTGGATGTGTGTCCCAAGGGATGTGTGACATGCAGGAGTGCCAGGCTGTGCTGGTGGGCACTGCTGAGTGACAGGCTGCAGGAAGTGAATGCAAATTACCCTCAAACCCCACAAAAGCAGACCCAAACACGCTGCAGAACAGGGGKTGCTGGATGCAGATGGGAATTATTTGTTTTTCTGGTGGATTGAAGCAGTTGCCATTAGTATTTTACTTGGTGATGCAGTCTCCTGAATTTCKTATTGGTGGAGTGTCCTTTTTGGGGAGGGGGCATCACTTGTGGAAGAATTTTCAAGTATCTTGGTTTAGGTTAAATACAGTAACAGCTATTTTTTATATTTTTATGGAAAAAGTAGTGTGTAGACTTACTTTGGAATAAACTGTACTTATTTAAATGTTTGCAAATACCTGTGTTGTGTGTCTGTGACCACTCCTGTGTTTGACAGAACACGCTGCAGACTGTAAATAAAACTTCCAGRAAGGTGTTCAAGTCTCGTGGAGTGAATGTACCATTTCATGGGAAAGTGAATAAATKATGAAACAGTAGTTGCTAAGTTGATGCTTACTGCAAATATCTAAAATATTTGTGGTGTTTGTGTGSAGGTTTCAGCTGGAGTTGCCATCACAGAGGGGTAGGATTGCTCCCCAGAAGTTCTCCAGCCAGAAGTCCCTCTGTCTCCAGATTTTTTTTGTTTTCATTTTGTTTCAAATACAATGTTTGTATTTTTTTTTCTAGCATTTTCTGGTTACTTTGTGTCTACCTGTTATTATTTTGCAGATTAAACCCCCAGCCTGGTCAGAGCCTTACCTACCCTCCTTCATCTGCCCTTAGCTGACTTCCTGCTCTCCTGCTGGAGCAGGAATTTTATCAAAGCCCTGCTAACCAGGAATTCCTCCAGGGACTGCACTGTTTAATCCCTCCCACTCCCAGCAAAGCTGCCACTGCTCATTGCAGGGGAGCAATTGATGCAGCCTGGCAGGRAAACTGCCTCAGGAAAAGCTGTCACCTTTCAAGGAGAAACGCTGGGAACAGAGGGGAGAGCAGGAAAAGGGAGAGACACCCCCATTTCTGAGTGCAGGGCGTTGTTAACCCAGACAGAAATGGGTTYTGGGTGCCCTGGATGCAAGTGCATTGTTCAGTCTCTGGAGTGCACTGGTTTATTTTCCTAGGGAGGAGTCCTCAATAAATAGCAGGTTCTGCAGGGAATGGATTTGCTTTGTGAAATTCTGTTTGTCTGAGCTGTGTCTTTACCAGCCCCCTGTGAGGTGGATCTTCACAGCCTCTGTGTGCTGCAAACCTTGGCACCAGAAGAGCAGAGAATGCTAGAATGGTTTGGGGTGGAAAGGACCCCAAAGCCCATCCAGTGCCACCCCTGCCATGGCAGGGACATCTCCCACTGTCCCAGGCTGCTCCACACCCTGTCCAATCTGGCCTTGGGCACTGCCAGGGATGCAGGGGCAGCCCCAGCTGCTCTGGGCACCTGTGCCAGGCACTGCCCACCCTGCCAGCCAGGAATTCCATCCCAAAATCCCAATATCCCATTCATCCCTGCCCTCTGGCAGTGGGAAGCCATTCCCTGTGTCCTGTCCCTCCATCCCTTGGAAGTCCCCTCTCCATCTTTTCCTGCAGCCGCTTCAGGCCCTGCGAGGCCACAATKGGGTGACCCTGAAGCTTCTCCTCTCCAGACTGAACAATCCCAGCTCTCCCAGCCTTTTCCGGGCCCGTGGAGGTTCCGAGGTGGTCCCGGGGGTGGTCCCTGGGAGGTTCCGGGTTGGTTCCGGGGTGGACCCAGGGTGGTCCCGGGGTGGTTCCGGGGGTTCCGCGTCCCTCCCGCCGCCGCCAGGGGGCGCCGCGCCCGCGGGAGCGCTCCGCTCGCGCCGCCCCACGTGACTCTCCCGCCGCCGAGCGAGGGAGGCGGGGCCGGGCCCGCGCCACGCCCCCAAGGCGCGCGCGCTCCGCCGGGGTCACGTGGGGTCCCCGCGCGTCACGTGATCGGGGCGGCGGCGGCGCGCGGGGGCCGCCGGGAAGCGCCGAGCGGGACCGGGCCGGGATCGGGATCGGCACCGGGAGCGGGCCCAGCGCAGCCCCGGCCGAGCCGCGGTCCTGCCCGAGCCCTGCGAGCCGCCAGCCCGGCGCCGGCCCGCCATGGACCGCCGGGACCCCTACGGAGCGGCCGCCCGCTTGTGAGCCGCCCACCCCTCCCCCGGGCCGGGCCCGCCCCGGGCTCCCCCGGCGCTCCGTGACTCGCCGGCGGCTCCTCGGGCCTCATCGTTCGCCGGTGGCGGCAGCCAGGAGATGGTCCGGGCCTAGCGGAGCGGCCAGCGCAGGTGGGCGCGGCCGGGCCGGGGCCTCCCGCCGGCACCGGGGCCCGCACCGCCCCCGCCCCGGGCACTCCCGGCACATCCCGGGCCTCCCCCCGCGGCGGAACCGGCGGGGCCCAGGGCGGGATCGGCCGCCGCGGGCGCAGCTCCCGGCGGGAAGCGCGGATTTCCCCGCGCGGSCCGCGGTGGCTCCGTGCGGAGGGCGGGGGTCCCTCCCCGGCAGGCACAGCCCGGGCATTCCCGGCGGCGGGGCTCGGGCTGCGCCCGGGGCCGCTCTCCCCGCTGATGCATTTAATCCTGTTCCGGTAATTGACGTCAGGGCTTTGTTCCTTCCCCTTTGCTCTCCGCGCTTCAGGGCCGGAGCCGCTCCGGGATGGAGCGGGCGGGACCGGCCCGGGCTGCGGGGCTCGGTGCTCATACCCGGGGGCTCGGTGCGGCTCCCCGGGGGCTCGGTGCTCCCGCCCGGGGGCTCGGTGTGCCTCCCCGGGGGCTCCGTTCGCCTCCCCGGGGGTTCCGTGCGCCTGCCCGGCGCTGCCCGCTCACGGGGTTGGCTCCGGGCCGGTGCTGCCGAAGGTCAGGGCAGGAAGAGYCGGGGTTCCGGACACAATCCCGTCCCGGAGTGAGTGGGTGGCTGTTATGTAAAGCCTCATCCCTGCCGGGGGTTATATTGGACTTTGTAAAACAGCAGTCGCTTCACATTCCTGCRCTCTCCGCTGACTTTTTTCCCYTTTTTTTCCCCTTTTCCAATGAACAAAACAAAGCAAGGAAGTGTTGAGGTGTGTAACTCAGATATCCGTGTATTCGGTACTGTGTGTGTGCTTCTCTTCTGGAAATGAGCCAGAGGTTAACTGGATTTTAGGGGAGAACTGAGTGCTTGTGCCCAAAGCTCTCTCACAGCCTGGGCAGATGCTGTWCCATGGAAAAGGAGCCTGAAAAGGGGCAGGTGTGGGACCTGCTGTCCCCCCCACTTATCTCTCGCCTTATTACAGCCTTGTTTGATCATTTCCTTAGGAATTGTGGTGGTTTTAAACATTCCCGTGTTTCCAGGGATGGCAGCCAGGCTCCCCCTGCCCCTGTGGCACTGAGCAGGCCCTTCCTCAGTGTCCCTCTTTGCAATGAACTGGTTCTGCTCAGCTCTGTGTGTTTGTTTGTCACCTGGGCTCCCTCCCAGCTACTGATCTCAGGTGTAATTCCAGTTCCTGGCATTCCTTCAAAACTCCTGAATTCTTCTCTCAGCTCCCTGGCAAATGGGGATTTGCAGCCTGGGGGGGTTATTGCAAAACAGGATCTGGTGAAGGGCTTTGCAGGAGTGCTTGTGCACCTGATTGGTCATTTCAGGTCTCCTCTAACGAGGGAAACGTGATTAAACTGCTGCTGCTGTTGTGTGTGGGCCTCGAGGTGTGAGGCAGTGCCAGTGTCACCCTGCAGTCACTCAGACTGGCACTGGGGCAGGCCTTGTTGGTCAGGAACAAAAGGGAAAATTCCTCTTTTGGTATTATTAATGTATCAATGTCCATTTTTGCCATTTGCTGCCTCCTGCACAGTGTGTTTGCAGTTGTGTTTGCAGYTCTGTGTGAGAGCAGACTCTGCCATGTTCAGGAGTGGGACAATCCTGGCAAGTCCTGAGCTGGAAGGGACCCACAGGATCATCCAGTCCCACTCCTGGCCCTGCACAGCCCCAAAATCCCTCCCTGAGTATCCCTGCAGTGGTGTCCAAGCTCTCCTGGAGCTCTGGCAGCCTCAGGGCTGTGCCCATTCCCTGGGGAGCCTGGGCAGTGCCTGAACCCTCTGGGGGAAGAACCTTTGCCAAAATCCAACCCAAACCTGCCCTGGCACAGCTCCAGCCCTGCCCTGGGTGCTGTCCCTGTCACAGGGAGCAGAGATTGGAGCTGTAGCCCCCAATGATCTCTGACCTCAGGTTTCTCCAGCAGAACAAACCTCAGCAGCTCCTTCATGGTCCTGCCACACCCATCCCCATGTCCCTTCTTTGGGTGCTATCAGCTTTTTATCCTTTTTATATTGTAGTGCCCAAAAGTGCCCCCAGGACTCCTTTACAGTTTAACAGCAATGAAAGAAAACAGTGAATTTCAACTCTGATCTCAAAAGCTGTCTCAGGTCTCTGATATTTCCTATAAACATCTTTGCAGTTCTTGTTTTATGACTTTTCTCCTTGTCTCAAGCACTGAGTAAGACTGAGCCCCTGGGGTCAGTTTTTGTGTGAGAAGCCACACAGCAACCCAGAAAAATAATTCACATTTATATGTGTAGCGTTCTTGCCAGTTCTAGCAACCTGAACTTGATAAAACATGCTAAAACCCCAGTGAAATAAGACTTTGGATTTCTAGGATGGGTTTTTAGGAAGCTGGAATGTGCAGATGCTTTGGCATGGTTACGACCCAGTTCTTTAACGAGAGCACACCACATTTCTGTCTGCACAAAGCACAGAGTTTGCTTCCTGGGGGCTTTGCAGGGAGAGARCAGCAGCAGCAGTGTGTCCTGKCCTGCAGCTGGCCCTGGCAGGGTGGCACTGGCACAGCAGCTGGGTGTGCTGTGCCCCAGAGCTTCCCAGCGTGGGTGCTCCCGTGTCGGATGTGACTAAGGACACTGGTGACCTGTGCCTTACTGACTGAGGCAGCAGCTCCTGGCATCCTGTGCTGCTGCCAGCAGGGACTGAGTGAGACCTGGTGGTGCTGGGACTGCTGTCACTGTGCCCCTCTCTGCCTTTTCAGGTCTTAGGACAGGTGCCAAAGCTGCTCGTGGCTGTTGCTGATGCCTCCCTCCCTTCCCTTGCTGCTCATCCTCTTGGTTTGGGAGTTTTGTAATGGTCACTGCTCCTACTCTTTGCTCCAGAGCATCAGGAATTTGCTGTGTTGAGGGCGGAAATACTGAGAGCTGAGCCAGGAAAGCAGCACCTCTGCCATGGGCAGATTTGGGCACGTGGGGAGAGCTTGAGCAGCTTCCAAGAGGCCTCAGCAACGTGTGTGCTGAGCTGGGAGCAGTGAGAGCTGCAGAGTCGTGTTTGGAGTCCCCCTGTGTGAGGATGTAGGGACAGCCTGGAGTTTTTGGTGGCTGAGGTTTCTTTTTTGTGGCAGTAATTGTTCTTGGCCACATCGTTTCAGTTTGTTACTCACCTGTGGTTTGTTCTGCAGGCCTGTTTCCTTTCTCTCACTGCTGTGATGTCACAGTTCTCCTCAGCAGAGGCTCAGAAATAACTGAATTTGAGATTAGATAGCTAAACTTCAGATCCACAGAAGGAATCCTTCCCTGGAGGGTGTCAGGCCCTGGCACAGGTGCCCAGAGCAGCTGGGGCTGCCCCTGGATCCCTGGCAGTGTCCCAGGCCAGGCTGGACAGGGCTGGGAGCAGCCTGGGACAGTGGGAGGTGTCCCTGCCATGGCAGGGGTGGCACTGGATGGGCTTTGAGGTCCATTCCCACCAAGACCCCCCTGTCCTCCTTCACCTTCAGTGTGTATCTCAGAGCATGCACCAAACCAAAATGAGGTTGGTGCCACCTTGTCTGAACTGGGAGAACAGAACCCCCCAGCTGTGGGGAGATGGAGGGGCTGGAGGATGAAGAGGGAGTGTCTGGAAACGAGTCAAGAAACTTTACCAGATTGCATTTAGCTAGAGCAGGGTTAGATGTATATAAAATATGTTTCTAACTGTGTTAAACCAAGAAAATAAGCAATCAAGTTCACAGAATTGCAAAACTCAGGATGAAAGAACTTGTGTGGCAGTTACTGTTCTSTTGCAGGATGGTTCCTTCTCTGCAGTCACTAATGACTAACGAGAAGCTCTGCAGCTTGTGAAATGACAGGGCTGTCACTGCTGAGGAAACCCAAGGGCACAGCCCCTGCTCCTTCCTGTCACCGAGCCACTTGTGGGCACAGTGCTGTTCTCTGGTGTCCCCTGCAGGGATGCAGGCTCTGTCCCCTGCAGCAGGTGCAGTGCTGCAGCTGAAGTGACACTGCCAGTGTGGGGCAGAGCTGTGAGGGTGCTCTGAGCTCAGTGTGGCACACACAGCTCCTGGGGCTGGGCCAGCATTCCCTGTTCCTGCAGCTGGGAGCTTGTTTGCCTCATGCACTGCAGCCTCACTCTGTGCCTGCCATCTCCCCAGGCTCTCAGACTTTTACAACTTYCCAAGTTCCTTCCTTCAGCTCTGCATTTCAAACCCCTCTTTYCCCTAACTCTGTCTTTTCTCCCCAGGTTTGGAGTTCCTCAGGTTGTCTTGTCTCTTGTTCTTACTTGGTTCATTAATTCTTGCTGATGAATGTAAAACCTGGGTTATTAACTGCCAGCAGCACCAGGTACCAGCAGGAAAAACAAAATCTCCTTATACTCCATACTGTACAAACCTGGAATAAGGGAACTTCTTGCCCTGAAGTCTTGAACTAATTTTCTTCTGTTAACAGCTCATTAAGAAAAATCTTCCTGCTCATCTATTTRTGGAAAACAACACCTCATGAAGCAGCTCAGAGCCCCTTTTTACTGACTTTTTTTTTACAGTTCATCTTAGTTTTTATTCACATCACAGCATTTATTGATAAATTACTTGAACGTGCTGCTTTCATGTTTTATAATTAAACAAACAGAGTGTTACACTGTCACTAATGTGCAATCCTGCAGTGATCATGTTTTCCAGGAGAGGCTGTTCTATCATTCCCTGTCTCTCCCTGTGCATAGGTGTGCAGCCCCACAGCAGCCCCTCACTATTCCCAGTGCCACACTGGGAACATGAAGGGGCAGGATCATGGTGTGCTTCTCTTCAGTGTGTTTGCTTCTGCAGGATTGATGTTCCCACGTTATTTGCAGTTTCCAAGAGCAGCTTGAAGCTGTTTGTCCTTTGGGCTGGAAACTTCCCTCAGCTTTTCAGCTCAGTGGGTTCCTCATGGAGGGGCAGAAATGAGCCCTGGAATGGTTGTGGGATGGTTGTGCTCCTCCTGCAGCTCCTGGCTGCTGGAATCCCCCCTGGCTCTGGGTGAAAATCACTGTGGCCACATGGAATATTGGTTTAAATTGCCTGCTGAAGTTTGGGATTGCTAGTTAATGAATTTATTTKGAAATAAATGAGTTTAGATTTAATTTAGCCCTCTGATGCTGATAGGATAAATTAGAATCATATTACAGCATTGATTTGCCATGGTGGAAGCTGGTGTTTGGGGTAAAGCAGGCTTTAAAAGTGTCAGAAAAGGTCTCAAAGCAAAGCAGATCCTGAAGCTTTTCCAGCTCTGTAACCTTTGCAGTGTGTGCTGCTAAAATGAGAGGGCAGCCAGGTTTTTTGGTGTCCCTTTGTCACCTCCTGAAGTGGAGGCAGGCTTTGGTGCCTCTGTAGTTGGCTCACACATCATCGCTTCGTTGGCACACATTTTCCAGTTGGAGAAGAAAATAAAGCATGTTTAATTTGCAGAACCAGACACTGGCAAAACAGTGTTTGTGATCAGTGACAAGTTCAGCTCCTGAGACAGAGGGAACTCTTTCCACTTGTCCTGAGCTGGGATTCTGAGATTTCCCCGAGGTCARTTGTTCCAGAGCAGATATTTCCCTCAGCAGCTGGTTCCTGTGGAAATTTCATRCCATTGAGCAGTCATTCAGTGTTTCACTTCATTTTCCTTTGCAATTCCTAATGTTCACTTTCCTTGCTGTGATCCYGTTGAAGGGGTCTGATTTTAAATGAATATTGGATATTTATATTGGTTGTCTGCTATGTTTTTATATAAATTAAGCTTCCAGAACTGTGTGCTCCCCAATATTTCCCCATCCTGACATGACTGTARAAGCTGCAGCCTGACCATAATTGTCCAGCTTTGTGCATTCACATCGAGTTGTTTTGGGGTTTTTTTTTGTTTCTGCATTTAATTTAATTTCCAAAAGACGTTAAAGAGATTTCAGTGATGGAAGTGCTTAAATGGTTTTAATCAGGCTTTGATGTGCACAAATCATTAAAGCGAGGAGGATGAAGAGATAAGAGTCCACAATTCCCTTTGTGTGCTTTGGCTGCACAGGAACTCGGGGAGGAGGAAGTGTCCAGGAAATCCCAAAGGCAGGACAAGGGACAAGAGCCTSAGGCTGTGCCAGGGGAGGTTCAGGCTGGAGATTGGGAAATTCCCTCCCAATATTGCCCAGCCTCCCCAGCACTGCATCCCCATCCCTGCACGGGGTGAAGTGTGCAGGTGGCACTGGGCACTTGGGGCTGTGACAATGGCTGGGCTCAAGGAATTTGGAGGGCTTTTCCAGCCTCARCAGTTCYCTAATTCTGTTTTTCTCACAGTGAAGGGGAACAGCAAACCCAAAAAAAGCTCCATCAGAATGGGAATTGAGTTTGTGTGATGTCGTGCATTTCGTGGGCAGAGGAATCACCAGAGTTCCTGTGGAAAAAACCAATCATTTGAGAGATCTGCCAACGTAACTTTCCAGTGTTGCATTACAATTAACATAAGCATTTCCATATTTAAAGATAATTTCAAAACTGTCTGGTCAAAATCCAGATTTGAAAACATTAAGATGGAAATTTCAGAAAACTGAATATGGGAAACAGGATGAAGAACTTCAAGGAACATGTTGTGACTTCAGCAAGTTGTCCTGTGCTTTGGCATAAATAAAATTAACCTAATGGAAATTGCTGAGTGAAAAATGCTTCATTTTACAAAGACCTCCTAATACTATTGAATTTTGATAACTTCAAGAGGTCCTGAAGCACAGAGATTGGCCAAGAGGAGATTAAATGGATTGATGTGCTGATATTTCCCCCATCTCCTGGGGTTTATCTTAATGTTCTGAGTTGTTCTGTATGAACAGAGCTTCCTGAGAGTTTGGTTGTGTGTTTTGAGGAGGATTTGATAYTTTGCAGTGAGGTTCTCTCACTCAGCTTTGTTTGGCATTTCCCATTCCACCTCCCAGTTCAGCTCTGACTCTTGTGGAGCTGCTGGAACCCCCTGGCTGTGGGTGAAAATCACGTGGAATTTGGTTTCAATTGCCTGCTGAAGTCTGGGATTTGTASTYACTTAATTTATTTTGAAATGAATTMATTTAGATTGAATGTAGGMTAGGATAAATGAGCATCATATTACAGCATTGATTTGCCATGGTGGAAACTGGTGTTTGGGGCAGAGCAGCCTTTAGGAGATACAGGGTGAAAAGGTTTTTCCTGGAGCAATTGCTCGTGCTGAAAGAGCTGCACTAATTATATTTAATGAGCAAAAAACACAAGTAAGGACTTTGCACTGTGACATATTCTTAGCCAATAATTACCAGAAATATGTTTTAATAGGAGAGAGTTTGAACAAGTAGTCTTCAGCTTAAATTTGTTCATCACTAATAACCCCTGTTATAGTATAGTATAGTATATATATAACCCTGTTATAAACTGACTTTCTCCAGGGTTTTTGCAGGGYTTTTTCTTCAGCTTTCTCTTTTTTTTTAGTGGAAAAAGTTGCATTATTTCCTGGCCACGTGAAGCAAGGTCCATGCTGAATTGGCATTCAAAAAAGGGTTTTGTTTGTTTTTACTTATTTATTCAGAGGAATGTTCAAATCCATCCAGTCATGATTTGCTGAYAAACTTGAAGCTCAAGATGGTCAGAAATGGGTGTGGTTTAATCTTCATGGCTGTTTTAGAGGATGAAATTTGGCTCTCATTAGCTGCTCTGATGGGCTGATTCCCTGCCATACAATTTATTTCAATGCATTATTCAATTAAAAAAAATTTATTACGTGTGACTCTCACTATAAATAGTGAGTCATACCTTAAAAAAAAAAGAATTTGAGTTTGTGCTTAGAAGGATTGCATGAGTTGAACCCCAGCTWGGGGTGTCCATCAGAGCCTGCTCACTGCAGCTGCTGTGCCCAGCCTGGGAGCTTTAGGTGGAATTTSTGGGGCCCTTGGAAGCAGATTTGGCTGTTCCAGAGACATTCCCAGGCTCCAGCCCTGCCCCAGCTCGGTGTGAAGTGGCCTCTTGCATGAAAGGTTTTGAAACCCAACTGAATTTTGCCATGGTTTTTGCAATGRTTCTTGTGCTTGTCTTTAATTCGTGCCACAAAAAGCTGAACTTCTCCTTCTGGTGGCAAAACTCACCAGAGTCTCACTGGCTGGAAGTGAAATGTGCTGGTAGGGTTCTGTGTTTTGTAGTTTCATGTCTTTTGGTTTAAGGCCACATCCAGAAAAGTGCAAAAACTTGTAAGAATTTTGGTGGAAAAAAAACCCCAAACATCATTATTATGGGAAAATATGATGTCATTTGTATGAAAAGAGTTTGTACAGCTAAATKAACATTTATCAGCTGTTTTCCTGAGGTAAAAAATACTCCACTAAATGCTCTGTTACTCAGTGGGGGCAGAATGTTTTTCTCAGTCTGCTCAGGGGGATTATAAAGCACAGGTGGCATTGAGGAGGTAGGATGAAAAGTGAAAACTTTCCAACTTTGGAGGCAGTGTTTGTTTGGGAGCACAGCACATCAAAGCTGTGCCTTTCCTGCTGCATTTCAGCTTCCCTCTGCAGACAGCTCTGCGCCCTTCCTCTCAATTCYAAATTTTTTTGCTCTGCCTGCAAATCTGAAATGCTCCTCTTCCCTAGGTTTTCCCAGAGTTTTAACTCSTCTGTGCTCTCATCTTCAGCGTGTTTAAATTTCAAAAGCAAGTTGGAAGGTACCGGGAAGCATCCCAGGTCTCAAAGCTGTCATTTTAGACAAGTAGGAAATGATGCTGAGTTTGGTAAACCCTCTGCTAAGTTAGGGCTGAAAACTGGGAGGCAAAATTTGTATTCTCCCTTGTTTGGTACTCAGAATTGTGGGTTTGGTGAAATCTTGGAGCTGCAAAGCAATCCTGGAACTGCTGCAGCTGCCAAAGGGGAGCAGGGGCCCTGTGAGAGCTCAAGCCACCACTTTTGAACAGATATTGATGGTAATGCTTTGATGATTATTTAGAAAATATCTAGATGCTGCCATGGATGCAGAGGTGGTTTTGGATACAGCTGTGCTGGGAACAGCCTGGACACAGATCTCCCTTCAGGCCTCTCCCTTGTTCTGTGGCTCACCCTGAGTGCTTTCCCCTGGATCTGAGGAGAGGTAAATCATTGAACAATCACGTTTTGAATTCTGGTTGCTCTGCTGACCTGCTCCCCATCCTYCTGCTCCTCCTCCCTCCCTCCCTCCCAAGCTCATTGCAGAGTTTTTATCTCACACCCTGATGTTCAGTTCAGTGAGGGATGGTCAGGATGGGAAGGCCAAGATAAATGTCTGGTGAGCCAGTGCAGRCAGAGGGGCTCACACAGCCTGGAGGAAGTGGCAGTTAAACCAGGCTCAAGTGTCTGATAAACTTCTTCTCTTTCTTCTGTAGCTGAGATGGGAGAAGGTTGTGAACCTCCAATGTGATTTTGCCTTTTGCCTTTTCACTCCTGGTTTAGATGGCACCTCATTTTTAATGGCACCTCATTAAAACCTTGTCTGCTGTGTCAAATCTTACACAGAGCAGATTTATCAGAGAGTTTCTGTCAAGTGAATCCTTTCTTAATCCTAATGCCAGAGTTCATAGCACTCAAAGGTAATGATGTCTTTTATGAAAGTAAATTATTGGGAGGAAGTCAGAATGATAATAGCCAGATTAATGTTAGATGTCTGAATAACTATTGCTTAATAAAATCTAAATGCCAATTGTCTTGGCTTCAAAGTTTAAGCAGATGAACATGTAGGCACAGGAATTGGGTTATTAAGTTTCTGCCCAATTAAAGAGCAGAAATTTGTTGGGAAACTGTGTTGGAATATATTTTGGTTAGCCTGTGTGGACATGAAAGGATTGCGTGTAAAAATGCTGCATTTGTGATGGTCCCTCTTTGCACTGGGGGAATGAAAGACTCTCCCAGTGATGGAGGGTGGAAAGGATGGGGAGGATGTCCTTGGYTGAGTGGGAGATGGAACTGGGCTGAAGTTGGCTGAGAAGAGATTTAACTGAGAAAGAAAGGAGTGTTCATGGATGGCTGAGCTGGAGGTCAGGCTGCACTGCTGCTTTGGGATCTCCTCAGCTTCTCAGGGCAGGCAATTCCCCTGCCTGTTCCTCAGAGCAGGTATTGCAGGATGGAGCAAACAGAACTGCCAAGGCTTGGCAAGGCAGAGTTAAAATTGAGCTTTGCTGAGCAGCTTCACTTCCCTCTCCTGGTTCCTGTGGCAGGAGTTCACTGGGGCCTGATCTCGCCTGGAATCCTCACCTGGCCTTGGGCTGGGTGCACAAATGACCATTGCAGTGGCTTTGTGGTGTCCTGCTGTCTGTCCCTGAAGTTCTCCTGACTCAGGGGTGGCTCTGAGGTATCTGTGGTGTCCCTGGGATGGAGCCTGGGACAGAGGGACAGGGGATGTGGGAGCCACCCTCCCTCTGCTCCCTGTCCTCGAGAGAGGAGGAGGCAGCAGGATCTGTGCTGTCCCTTGCTGGCCTTTCCTGTTCCTCTGCCATTCCTGAAGAGGAAGCACAGCAAGGAGGAACTGATGTCCTTGGAGCAGCTCTGCTCCCTGGGAAGGAAAAGAGTTGGGAATTAATTTCTGTCTTCATCAGGGAGGGGGGAGCAGACGTTTTCCCTCCTGGGGAGTACTTCTGCACAAAAATGAGACATTTAAGATGTATGGTTGTGCATTTTTAAGGTCCCTTGAGTGAATTACTTCAAACCAGTCTTGCAAATTCTTGGATATAAACGATTTTAAGCTGTTTTAGTAGTGTGATTTAAAAATGGACTTTAAAATGGTTGTAAATGAGCTGCATTGCAAGTGCTGAATTTAGAAATGTMCTCCTTGTCTTGGCTTCTAAAATCCAGTTGCTGGGGGTTCACTTTTACCTCAGTTCTTTTACCTTACCTTGGCAGGAGGAGTGGRACTGGATGATTTCTGAATTCTCTTCCAACCCAAACTTCATCTCTCCCTTGTTTCTGTGTGCTGAATTTCACGTGTGATGAATGATGCACCCCCTGCTCATCTGGACKTGTTAAATGAAATGTTACATTTACAGAGCCTCTTCCTAAAGGATCCCCAAGTGCTTTTCCAGTGGTTAGTGTTGAGTTACAAATGATCCCTGCAATTCTTTTCTCCACCATTGTGTTGGATTCTCAGGTGGAAGGTGCTGACTGATCCTCAGGGAACCCCACATTTGAGGGATGGAGGGGACTCTGACAGCTCAAACTCAAAAGCAGGRTGTAATGACTTGCACCATCACTTGACTGAGACTGGAATGAAGGCCCTGCTCCCACAGAAGGTGCAGTGGAATTTCTCTCAGCTAACGGTGGTGAAGGATTTGTGCTGCCCTGTCTGGGACACAGACAAGTCCAGGCACATCCTGCTGGCTGGGGATTTCTGGGTGCTGCAGAGCTGAGTGGGAAGGAGAAGTGCCTGCAGCAAACTGCTGGCTCTGCCCTCCCTGGGAGTTCTTGTCAAACATTAACCAGACCTAGGCCAACTCACTTGGCTGTTTTTTTATTTAAAGCTCTCCCTCCCTCAGAATGTACAAAGGTGTTCCCAGACACCTCTTGGGGCACTTTGTGACATTCTGTACATTCAGTGTGCAGTAGGAATTCCTGATGTGAAGCATTTGTGTTTGTGTTGCAGGAATGGGAAACATTTCTGTTTCAGTTAGTGGTGAATCTGATTTATGTTTGTATCATATCACCAGTACAATTGTATTTGAATTGTATTCCCARGAGCTCAAATGGAACCTTGGAAAGAGGGAGATGAGGCTGTGGAAAAGTTGATTCTCATGAAAATAACTGAGCAAGATGCTGGCTCAGGGTTTCCTGTGTTCACCTGTGCAGCCTCACCCTGTGATACTGAGTTATGGGGTAGCATTTTGGGATGCTGGGGGTATCCCAACTTCTCCTTCGGAGCCATCCCAAGCCAAATCCCCCTCCCTTGGCATGGAGCCTTTGTGTCAGGTGAGGGACACACACAGGAAACTTCATCCTTTGGAGAAGCTGGTTTTTTTTCTCTGTCTGRACACATACAAGAACTACTTGAGTTCTGTGTAAACTCTTTTTTTAGTTGTGTTCCTTATTTCACTTATAAAACTCTGAAGATTTCTCTGCTGCTTCTGTATTTGCACTATCAGGGTCATCCTCTAAACCTGTCCTGGAGAATTGTTCTGTTTGTGCTTTTTTGGGTAAAGCTGTATTGTTTTAATAGGAAATGTTACATATTTTTGTTTTTCTTCTTCACCATCACATAGAAAGTGGAAGATGATATGTACACTTCTGTAAGTAGCTCTTGGTGACACCAGGGCATGTTCCTCTTTGTGTTTTAGTGTTAATTTTGTTGTTGCAGGGCAGTTATTTTTGAATGGCTCCCTTTTTAAACAGTTCCTCTGGGGGTGCATTTGTATTGAAAGCTGACAGAGTAGCATTTTAGGCTCATGCACGTGATTTCAGGGCAGGATTTGTGGTGATGCTCTAGTTGATGCACAAGCTGGAAGTGYCCTGTGCCAGCTCCTGAGGTGCCCGTTGCTCATGATAAAAAGAATATTTGAAATAATCAACAGGTGTCTTTGGATGCAGCATGAAGGCAGCTTCAGGTACTTTTAAATGCCTTCTGAAAACATCATTCCTTGTTCCAGGCAGGCTCCCCAGCTCTTTTTGCCCTTCCTTTTAAGAAGAAGGGATGAAATCATGGCAGCTGGGTGTGGCCCCGAAGCTGGGTGTGCCCCACAGGAGCTGGGATCCTGCACGTTCCCTCTCAGCCTCTTCATCCTTCCTGGCCAAATGTTGTCAAACAAAATTGGGGTTTCATCGCAGCCAATTAGCCAATTAACTGTTTGAGTCCTCTTGCTCATGGAACCAATTGGGACTGAAGAAGGCCTGGAGTTAACTGAGGATGTCTGAAGGAAGTGGAGGTGTTGTGAGCAGGCTTTGAAGATRCACTAATGGCTGGGTGAGGTGTGGTGGGCTCCCATCCCTTTGGATGGGCTTTGTGTGGACGTTSCTGGGGCCAAGCTTCACCTTTGATGGTTTTGCTCAGGGTGTCTGGGAAGATGCAGAGATGCTGCTGGAGTGAGCACTTGGCTGCCTGATGTGGTTCAGGGGGCAGGGAAGGGTTTGGCCAAGGTCCTCTTTTCTTTTAACAGCTTTGCCAGGGAAACTCAGGCAGTGTGGGTGTGCTGCTTGGGGTTTATCTTTAGTCTGGAGTTGTGGTTCAGAAGTCCCAGGGCTGGGATGTGCCTGGAGCTGAGGGAGGGGGAGGTGGGAAGCAGGAGAAGGCAGCACCAACACTAACAGTGCCATTTCACACCACAGGTTACACATCCTGGGTGGTGATCTCTGGAGCCAAAGCCATTAGGGATGGACACAAATACCAAATGGGATTTAGGAAGGGGTTGGRAGGAGAGATGAGGAGTGTGTGTGTGGTCTGGGTGATGTGCAGTGATGGATGTGCCTGGAGCAGCAGAGTGGTGGCTCAGGAATACACACAGGGGGAGGCTGGGTCAGGAGTTTCTGTGAATTCCTGCTGGATTTCCTGCTTGCTTTCAACTCTTCCTGCTGAGCTGGAGCAGAGGAGTGAGATGTGAAGGGAAGTCTCAGACACAGGCAGTGTTCAAAGTACAGTGGGACACTGCAGGAGGAGTGACTCAAAGCATGGAGACCTCAGCTTCCTAAAAATGGAAAGACTCTGCTCTGCTTTAGGTCTGTTGTCTGATTTTTTAAAAAATTTTTGAACTTCTCTTTTCCCAGATGTGGAAACTAAGATGACTTTGGCTCTTGCTGCAGGGACATTGTTCTGGCTCTGCTCSTCCTTCACACTTTAGCTCAGGCCACCTGGGAAAAGGGGAATTTTAGCAGCAACATCTGGGTAGCATCAGGTACAAGGCAACAGGTTCTTCATCTTCCACCTGTGCAGGGAGGGAGCAGAGGTGCTGTCCTTGTTCCCAGAGGATGGGGTAGGATGGTGGGAGCAGTGCATTTTAGTGGCTATTAAAGGTYTGTTACAACTTCAGGTGCTCTGAGAACAGAGCTCCTGCAGTTCCCTCCCTGCTGGGGTTAATTGCTGATGTGATCACAGACAGGCCTTGGGCATCTGCCTTTCAAAGAACCTCTCTTTGCTTTCCCTGAGCAGGGGAACATTTCCCCTCTGTGGCTGTGGAAGGTGTGGGTTTGAGTGGGGACTTGTCTGAAGCACAGAGCTCAGGAAGCCCCACRAACTTCCTCTCTTCACACATTTAATGCTGTGTGAATTTAATGGCCTTGTACATGTTAYAGGCACTTAAAATAGCTCTGTGTGGAGATTGGATGATTAGATACCAACAAGTCTAACTTGTATCACAGTCAAACTATTTGCTCTAATAAAAAATGTAAAAGAGTTAAAAAGCCCTGAACTAAATCCCCACACAGTCAAGGTGACTCCCCACGAGGGTGTTTATCTGTATTACAAAAGGCTGGGCAGGAGTGGTTAGAAGTGCCATTAACTGGTGTCTTTCTGATGACTAATTTTACATTGACCTGGGCAGGTACAGCCAGATCAGCTCTGGGTTTGCACCAGCTCAGATCTCAAGTAAATCTCTGCTGTAATGTTCTTTTTCYCAAGTAAATATTTGCTGTAATGTTCCCTTTGTGTGACAGTGTTGGTACAAATTATGGTTTTGCTTCAGCTCTAAGAGTTATAGGAAATGTTGATGCAATTTGAGAAGATGAAGCTTGTCTCTAAAAATTAGTGAAGGTCTCTGTAAATATTTAACTCTATGTTTGCAAAACAGAGGTGTAAAATTCTTTGCCAAGCTTATAATATTCTGGCTATATAGCTGTATATAATTCCTGATCTTAGTGTATTGGTGGGGATGAAGCACCCAGAACCAGAGCATTCCTATTCCCTGCCTCCAAATTTGCCTTTATTAGCAAATGCCATGGGCTCAGGCTGTTCCAGTTGGCTTTAACTGATCACTGTAATTAAATCTGATATTTGTCTGTGTTGAAATCCTGCATATGTAACAAATTGGGCTGCAGTCTCAAGAATGAGCTTTTTAAGCCTCAAACTTCTAAACCAAGTTTGTCATCAGTGCCAGAATGGTCCCAGGAGTTTGCTGGCCACATTTTCACAGGTCCCTGTCTCAGCCCTGCTGGCCACCTGTGGGTACATGAGTTCAGCAGCTGACAGCAGAACTGGAGGGAAAAGGGATTTTTCACATCAAATCTAAGCTGTCTTCATGGGTTTGGTATCAGCACAGGGTTGGGTTGTGCCAGTGCTTGCACCTTGTTTGCAAAGCAGGGAAATGCAACAAACCTGGTGCCTTAGAAAGCATCAGAGATCTCCACTTACCCCTGGCCTTAGTCTGCTTTGGGCAGCCTCTGAGATTTCACTGCTTCCAGAGYAGTGGACACAGGGAAGCCAAATGGGGGAGAAATGTGAGATGTTAAAATGTTACTGAGGTGAAAAGACAGACCCATGTTTTAAACACTGAGTGATGGCTTGAAGTTTTCTCGTTGGGAATTCAGTAGGTGGGTTTGCACAGCTTTCAGAGCCATGCTCTAGCAAGTCATTTATTATTTTTAATAATCAGACAGCTGTCTAAAGACATGAAATAATGATTTTAYAAGCAGCCAACATTTTAATTTCAGACTGCAAATTATGTGGTGGAACATCAGTTTCTTTCCTGGATGCAGTACTTTGTGCAGATCAGTAAAGAACATTTCTAAAGCTCTTGAAGCAGAGKTTAGCACATRTTGTGGCTGCTCCATCCCTGGCAGTGTCCCAGGCCAGGCTGGACAGGGCTGGGAGCACCCTGGGGACAGGGGAAGGTGTCCCTGCCATGGCAGGGGTGGCACTGGGTGGGCTTTGAGGTCCCTCCCAACCCAAACCAGTCTGGGGTTTGATGTTAAAGGAGTTAGTGGCACCTTATTTATCATCTCCTTTTGTTTACTCCTTTATGTCTCAATGCTGTGTCAAACTCCGAGGGAATCTTTTCCAACTCCTGTGTGTGTTTTGCAGGAATTTGATGTATTTCTGTTAACACAAGCAGCAAGACCAAACTGCAAAGGAAGGTTGGTTAAGAAGGGGGATTGGCAGGTTTTTAATCTGCATTTTTGCAGTAGGAGGATATGGTCCAAGGCAAAAGGTGCATTACTGCCAGAACTTCCCTGAAATTACTGCTTTGAGTTGAAATGCCTTTTGGGAATCAGGGAGGGAGAGAGACCTGCAAACCACATCAAAGCTTGAGGTTAGAATATATTGGAGAACGGGTGCCAAAAAAAGATATGTCAGCTCCAAAAATAACCCTCATCTACAGGAGAAGTCAAGCACTGAATGGGTGGGGGGATGGCAGAACATCTGGGGGATGTGGGGGAGAAAAGGTATTTTAGAAATGAATGGGAAATGTTTGGCGTGGGCTGGAGCCGAGATGATTCGAGCGGGTGAAGTGGTTTGAAATAGTCACTTGCCTGAGGACTTGCTGGGTTTTTTTCAGTTTTATGTTTTTAATTGCTGCACAAAGTTTCCATGTTAGAAGCCAGCTGTGGGTTGGGGGTCACAGCCCTTTGGAGGGGGCTGAAATTGGACAGTTTGGAGGAACTGTGCCCTTCAGAGATCTTAACAGAGATCATTTAGTGGCCAWACTGGGCCAGAAGCTGCTTGGGGGCACTTGGATCCCTCCTTCGGGCTCTCTCATCCCTCCCCTGGGCCCTCACATCCCTCCTGCTCCCCTGTGTGATCAGCACTGATGTTTTTGCTCGTAGCAACATGAACCGTGAAGACCGGAATGTGCTGCGTATGAAAGAAAGGGAGAGGAGAAATCAAGAAATTCAGCAGGGGGACGAAGCCTTCCCACCCAACTCTCCTCTCTTTGCTGAGCCCTACAAAGTGGTGAGTTCCTGCACCTCACTAAAGTGCRGGTTTTGTCACAGAAATCACCTGCAAATTCCTGTTTGATTTTTGTCTGTGCTCTGGTCAGAGTGAAAGCTCTTAGGGCAGCCAAGTGTCTGAGCAGGGCTTGAAAATAAAGCTGTCACAGCTCCACTGCAGATTTATAAAGCTTGGGAAGGGGAGGAACYTTTATGGGGAGTGAGCAAAAGGAAAATAAAACCATCAAAATGTTTTCCTTCCTTCACCTTCTATGCAGTGACTSCAAACAATGAAACTGTCCATTATGTGGTGCCAAATTGCCATTTTTGGGGTGTTTTAGCTAAACTTTCTAACCTTTCATCAATCCAGACRTGGATAAGTTCAGGAAGAGAATGTTTAAACAGGAGGATAATTTGAAATGCTGGAATGTTTGATAKGACAGAATTATCAGCTCTAAGCAGTGCTCCAATAGTTTGTAGCTGGTGTTTTAGTTTGTTTTGAAGGAGCTGATGCTGTTTGTGGCCTTGCACAGCTTTCAGCCTGTGCTGGGTTTCCTCCAGGTTGCTTTGCTGAACAGGACTGGAAAAAATAACCTAATTCAGGAATAASTAATAAAACATTATTTAATATGTTAATTACGTAGTTCAAACCCTTTCCTTGTTGCAATTTCAGCTGGTTTGCAAGAAGTAAAACATGACTGCAAACTCTCCTCTTGCAGGAGGAAAGCTGAGAAAWACCTGGTGGTTTTTTTATTCCTGTCCTCCCATCACTTTCTTGTGCTTGCTAACCAAATTCTGCATGGATGAAGTTACCTGCAGCTGGCTGGGATGCATGGGGAATGATCCAGGACCCCAGATTTGGAAAACAAAATGGTTTTAAAAGAAAGAACCCTTTTAACTRTGTGCAACAAACATTGTGCCAATATAAATACCAATTAAAAATGACTTACGGGGGTGAGGTGAAGTTGATTTTATTTTACTGCTAATTAAAACCTTTTAGGACTGATGCATTCTGTATTAGAGAAATTACAGTCTGTGAGGTGACAGGAAGCATCTGCARCTTGGGAACTTCCATCCAGCTCAGCAGTGCATTATTTGATTATTGCTGCTTCAGCTGTTCCTGCTGCTGAATTTTTAGKACACYTTAGGGAGTTAAATATCTATTATTACATATTTTGGATATGTTTTATGGAGTCAATTTGCTGTTYTAAAAGCTAAAATTCTGAACTGGAAACGCTGGCAAAGAAAGGTGTTCTAGCTGAAATTCAGCTTAAGTGCTGAACTTTAGTATGCTTTAGGGAGTTCAATACCTATTATTACATATTTTGAATATGTTTTAGGGAGCAAATTGCTGTTTTAAGAACTAAAATTCAGAATTGGGAAGGTGGCAAACAGAGAGAGGTGTGTTCTAGCCGAAATTCAGGTGAAGTGCTGAATTTTTTTAGGTATGCTTTAGGTAATTAAATATGTATCATTACATATTCGGAATACGTTTTAAGAACTAAAATTCCGAATTGGGAACGCTGGCAAAGGAAGAGGTGCGTTCTAGCCAGAATTCAGGTGAAGTTCTGAATTTTTAGAATGCTTTAGGGAGTTAAATATCTATTATTACATATTTTGAATACGTTTTAAGAACTAAAATTCAGAATTGGGAACRCTGGCAAGAAAGAGGTGTGATCTAGGTGAAATTCAGATAAAGTGCTGAATTTTTCAGGTATGCCTTAGGGAATTAAATACGTATTATTATGTATTTTGAATATGTTTTAGGGAGTCAAGTTGCTGTTTTAAGAACTAAAATTCAGAATTGGCAACGCTGGCAAAGGAAGAGGTGTGTTCTAGCTGAAATTCAGTTAAAGTTCTGAATTTTTAATATGCTTTAGGGAGTTAAATATCTATTACTACATCTTTTGAATATATTTTATGAACTAAAATTCAGAATTGGGAATGCTGGCAAGGAAGAGGTGTTTTCTAGCTGACATTCAGGCAAAGTGCTGTTTTTTTAATATGCTTTAGGGAGTTAAATATCTATTACTACATCTTTTGAATATGTTTTAAGAACTAAAATTCAGAATTGGGAGCACTGGCAAAGGAGGAGGTGTGTTGTAGCCGAAGTTGAGGTGCAGTTCTGTAGCCATCAGGTGATGGAGCTGCAGGAAGCTGGGCCGCGTTCTAACCGCTGCTCTTTGTGGCTCCCTGTCGCAGACCAGCAAGGAGGACAAGCTGTCCAGCCGCATCCAGAGCATGCTGGGGAACTACGATGAGATGACGGATCTGATCGGGGAGCGGCCGCTGCAGAAGATCGTGGCTCTGCCCAAGCCSGCCGCGCCCGCCGCGCCCGACGACAAAGGCTCGGCGCCTTTCTTCGGGGAGCAGCGGCACGGCCCCGGGCCTCACCCCGGCGGCAAATGGACCCCGGTGGGGCCGGCCCCCAGCACCTCGGCTCAGTGCCAGAAGCGCTCGGGGCTGGGGGGACACGGGCAGCGCTCGGGGGGCGGCGCGGCCGCGGGGCCCCGCCACGACCGCGACTCGTACGGCGGCCGCAAGAAAGGGCAGCACGGCTCCGAGCACTCCAAAAGCCGCTCCGGCAGCCCCGGCAAACCTCCGGCCGTGTCCTCGCTGGCCTCGGCTCACTCCCGAGCCCACGGCGGCGAGCACCACGGCAAGGAGCAGCACCCGCGCTCCAAATCGCCGCGGGACCCCGAGCCCAGCTGGGACTCGCCCTCACGCGTGCCCTCGTTCGGCGGCGGGCAGCACTCGGGCCAGGCCTTCCCGCCCTCGCTCATGTCCAAGCCCAGCTCCATGCTGCAGAAACCCACCGCCTACGTGCGGCCCATGGACGGCCAGGAGTCCATGGAGCCCAAGCTGTCCTCGGAACACTACAGCGGCCAGGGCCACGGCGGCGGCGTCAACGAGCTGAAGCCCAGCAGCAAAGCGCACCTGACCAAGCTGAAAATCCCTTCCCAGCCGCTGGATGTGAGTTGCTGGCGGTGCCCTGCCTTTCTTTAAGTGTAAATCCACCTGGGCTGGGATTTTCCAGCCTCTCCGAAATCCCGGTTTTGCCTAAGCCCAAGTGGAGTTTTTAGTAAACACTGTGTTTTTATTACCCAAAGCACCTTCACCTGAGCTGTGTTTTCGATGGGGAGCACGCAGGAGTAATTATTTTTGGTCTTGTGCTTCTTCAATTTGAATACTGGGATTTTTATTAAAGGCTGAGACGTTCAGAAAGGCTTACTTAACCCCAAGAGGCCAATTTTCACAGAGYATTTCTCCAGTCAGGGGTTAGGGAAATTGTAGGATATCCACAAATACTTTGACAGGCTGGGTAAATACATTGTTGTTCCTGGGAGCTGAATTGACTTGGGGTTGTTGACACAATCTGCCTGTATCAGATTTTCTTTTGAAGTGAGTAGCAATTACTAGGTGTGATTATTATCCCTTCACACCAAATTGAACAGGGTGCAGGACTTTTATCAGTKGTGCTGGATATAAAATACTATTGGTTAACAACTTTGAGGAGTTTGGTAATTCCCGAATCATTAAGACACAGACTCTGACTCCAGCTCACTTACAAGGAGCCTTTCCTAGTGATAAAGTCTCATTTCATCTCCTGTCTGACTGCTCATGGCAGCCAGAGAAAAGCCCTTTTTCCTGGGATTGCAGCAGATAGCAAAGTAAGATCCAGCACTCAGGTAAGGAAATCAGAAATTGCTTTATTTGTGAGCTCTTGCCACATCAGTGCTGATGCAGKGAATCCTTTAGGAAGCTTTGCTTCTTTCTGCTTGTGGCAGAASATTCATAGTTTGGGAATTACTGCTGTTCCTGGGATCACTCTGTGCTGAGTGCTGTGCTTGGGAATGCAGTTTGTCATTCCTGGCCATTCACTGTCCTGCACTGGAATTCAGATCTTATCCTGGGCTGCTTCCAGGAAATGATGGAGAGCTGTGATTSTCTCTCCCCTCTCTACAAGTTTTTAATATCACTGGCTGCCTGTGATCACTTTAACTGTCAAGTGAAAAGTGAGAGATTATTAACACAGTTTTATGGATGTCATGTATTTGCTTTTCATAACTGTGACTCATGCCATAAAAACATGGATCTATCTGATGTTAAAATGGATGAAAAGAGTCAGCAAGGGCTGTTTGTGTCTGTGTAGAGTCCATGGGAGTCACAATAAGGACTGAAGTTKGTTTTTAACTGTTTGTAGCCCTTGGAAAATTTGGGAGATGTTAATTTTGGGTTTTGATTTGTAGGCATCAGCCTCTGGTGAGGTGAGCTGCGTGGATGAAATCCTCAAAGTAAGTTCTTGGTGTTCTTTTTCCCACCTTTGTTGAAAATCCAACCATTCCCAGGGAGGGGGAAGGACTCTGCAGTTCTCAGAGCCTGTGCAGGTGATCACAGGAGACTGGGCCAAACTGGGGCACAACTGGGCATCTCCTGGAGATCCTCCCTGCATTCTTCCTCCCTGATAACCAGAACTAYATTTCTTCCACCCAAATACAGTTTTAAATCCTTTATGGTAAATGCTTTGCTGCCACATGACAGCACTCCCCCTTTTTTACCTGGGTTATTTTCCCAAGTCCTTGTACCCCTCCTGTGATCCCCTGTCCTATGTCTGCTCTCACAAAAGGATCAAAAGGTCCCTCTGGAGCATTTTATTTATGGCTTTTAATTTATTTATAATTTATTTATTTCTGGCTTATTATTTCCTGTGACCTTCAGTACTCCAGGGGCCTTGGAGATGCTCTGAGAGAGCAGCAGGCACTTTGCAGCTGCAGGCTTTTGATTTCCCCCTTTTCCTCAAACTCTGCAGCCTTCCCTTCCCTAGGATTCCTCTTCCCACACACTCTGAAAGGATCAGACTTGCACTGCAGGTTATCTTCAGGCCAACCAAGCTGATTGATTTATGCCTTGCTGCTTGTTATTATGTCATAACTCTCTCGTGGGCAGCAATTTAACATTCAGGTTTACATGCAAAAGCTTTGTTGCACATTTGGGAAATTAGGATTTGAATAAAAAGCTTAGTGAAGGGTGAACAATGAACTGAAAGTGGAGAGAATCCAGACTGCAAGTTGGAATCTGAGTTATTTTGRTAATAACTTTCCTTTTTGTTGTGTTTTAGGAGATGACCCACTCCTGGCCTCCTCCACTCACTGCCATCCACACCCCCTGCAAAACTGAACCCTCCAAATTCCCCTTCCCAACCAAGGTCAGTGCTGAATCTAACAGTGGATGCTGTTGAAAAAGTAACTCCTGTTAAAGATGAGGATTTTGGAACTCCTGCACTTAGTTCTGTTTAATCTGGGTTTGTTTCAGTGCTTTGYCCCTCTTTATTTTTCTTCACATCATCTGTCAGCAGGGGCCTTATGAAAGATGTCCTTGATATTCCTCTGCTTTGCACAGACAGTCTGCAAAGTTACCTGTAATACAGCTTAACTTTTAAAATGTTCTTGGATAAATTCAAACTTTTGAAGCTTGAAGATGGCTTTGAGCCCTTTCCCTAACAGGGAAATGCTTTTCACCATTTTGTGTAGAACTGAGTTTCCCTCCATGTAGAAAAACAGAGGCTGAATGGTAAATACTTTGAATGGGCTTTTCTGCATAAACTGCATTTTCCTCTTAGTTTGAAGACCATTAATAGTTGTATGAAACTTTTTTGCATTTTCGGTTACGAGAAATTCAGACAGTTTAAGAATCACATGTTTTGCTGAAGAAACCACTCATTCCAAAAGATCCTCTTCCCAACCTCCTGTGTTCTTAAGAACTGCTGAAGGCTTTAAGCAATTAATTCCAGAGAGAAATCCACCTCTGCTGCTGTTGACAGCACAGGGCACGTGTCCAGGGGAGCTGCTGGGGCTGAGGAAGGGATTGTTGCTGCTGCCTCCCCTGGGGCTGGGCTGGCAGCTCCAGGGGTGCAGGGCACTCTGGCACTGGGAGCTGTTTGCCTTGAGGAGCAGCTCTGCAGGATCCTGGAAAGCCAGGGCAGGCAGCTGTGGGTAAAACCCTGCATGGGCAGCTGACTCACCCAGGAATTCATGCTCTGCTTCCTGCCTCTGCTGATTGCCACTGAAAGATTCAACTCACCCAATGGGATTTTCCTCCAGCCTCAACATCTCTCTGGGATGGATTGGGCTGCTCCGCCCCTAACTTGGCAGAGCTTCAGAGTGAAGGAACTGCACTGTTTGTCTTTTCAGAGTTACCTCTGTCAGAATTCAGGCCATGCTCTCTCTGACCAGCTGCTGCTCTAGACACCACTTAATTGTTCTTAATTTCCTGTTTGATCCAAATTGCTCCCCAAAMCAGAACATCTGAGGGAATGATTTGAAGAAGACTTTCTCACTGAGGTTTCTAGTGCTGTCTTCAATCCCATCCTTTTATGTGAATGCTGTGACATGRCAGCCAAAGTTCCAGTCCCTGCTGGAAGGGCACATGCACAGACCCTCCCCTGGTCCAAAGTCAGGTTCTCATCCCAGAGCCAGGGGGATGCACACACTGCTCTGTGTGACCTGTCCCTGCCTCACTGCATTTTGCTTCTCTTCAGTATCAAAAAACGCAGAATTTACCATTCAGTTCTCAGCTTTACTTTGGAAGGCACACCTAGAAATAAATCCTGTTTTCTGTTTTCCTAGCATTAGATCTATATTAATCTTGCAAATACTACTTTTAGTCAGGGTTTATTTGTGTGTTAYATAAAGCTGTCAGCCTGGAAGTAATTCATACCTTTTCTTGTAAGGAAAGAAATTCCACACCTTTCCTCCTCAACAAAGGTCCTTATTCCACCCCTTTGAGTGCTCATTCCTGAGCCTTTAGGGAGACATTTTCCRTTTGCATTTTGAGCACACTTGGCTGTGGGGCTGCTTGGTTTTAGTTTCCCTGGCATTTGAGTTTGGGAAGAGGAAGGTGTGCAGAAAYCCATGTGTCTGTGACACACAGGCCACATAACACTGCACAGCTCTGGCAGTGTTTGAACCTAAAAAGTGCCTTGTGGGGCTTTTTGAACCTCCCAACCTGGATTGTGTCTCTTCACCCAGTTTGCAAAAAATTCCATTTATGGCTGCTCTGAGCCTTTTGACTTTTTGCCAGATTTTTTTATTTTGTGGCTGCACATCTTAGCCATGGAACTCTGTCAAATTCTCCCTCTGCATCCAAAGCCTATAATTTCCTCTGCCTTCTCCCCTCTGTCATTCTTGGCAGCAGCAGCTCTGCAGAATTCCAGGGAGTTAGTGAGCCATGGGCTTGTGCAGTCTGGGCCCAGAGCAGAATCCACCAAACAAAACACAACAGTGGTTGACTTTAATCAAGCAGTTCTGCTGGGGTAAAGCTCCTTCTCTTCAATCCTGTGCTCCTTTTATTGCCAGTCATCTGCTGAAGAGTTCCACAGCCCTGCCCTTGTGGGCAGAGCTTGCTGAGTTCCTCCAGCTCMCAGAAAATGAAGCTGTCCTTGGTGGACCACTTGATTTTGTGTGTCAGACTCTTGGGGTGGGATCGCTTTCCCTGTGTGCAGGGAGKGAGTAACTCCCAGGAACCCAGCCTCCTGACTGGGGCCTCTCTGAGTGCTATAAATATATCTGTTAGTTCCCAGGAAGTCTTTGGATCACAAAACTCCATGAAAATAGGTCAGGGAAAGTTTTATGGATGCTATGGAAAAATGCAGATTCCTGTGTCTTGATAAAAAATGTTATCCTGTGACCTAACACTCTATAATTTTATCCCTGGGCTCAGTCAGACACTCAGAACTCCTGGCAGTGTTTATGAAATGCTCTGAGCAGCCCAGCTGCTGGCTGGGAGGGGAGGCTGAGTTCCAGGGCAGTGCCTGTGCCTCTGCAGAGGTGGTTCAGGGTCCCTGCAGCCATCCCTGGCACACACAGRGCTCCTCCTGAGAAGGAGAAATGAGATCTGAGCTCTCAGGTGTTCCCTGGGAATGGCCTCTCAGCAGGGCTGTGGGTGGGGACCTGGCCCTGCTGCCTCCTGTGCAGCTGGAAAACTCCTCTCCAGGCTTTTTGGTCAGAGTYTTTGTGCCCTGCTCCAGTGCCTTCCCTGGGTAACCTCAGCCCATTTTACTTTGCTTTAGAGGGTTCCCTTCCTTTGCAGTTTCTTTCTGAAGCAGACCTTTAGAAGCTGCTGCTTTAAATAACCTGGGAGTTGAAAGTAGAGCTTTCTTTTTTTTTTTAGTCTCTGAGTTTCTTAAAGAAGYATGTATCCAGTAGATGGCAAGGGAGCTGGAAAAAGTTGCACATTGAACCATAACACCTCATTAAAGTGCACTTAGCTGAGAGCCAGTGCTGTGCCTCTGAAATAGGAAGTTGACTCAAGTGAGGGATTAGGCAGGTGTGCTCTGCACAATTCCCACTCCATGTGCTGCTGGAGGGGCTGCCAGTTCCCCAGCCCGTGCTCCCCCAGGCCTGTGGCTTTGGAAATGGGCACTTTGTGGTCTTTATTTCTTTTTTCACTCATTTTGTTGGCTTGGCTGAGCTGCCAATGGCAAAAGGTAACCAGGGATTCACACCTGCCTCCTGCAAAKGATAAGAAATGGGTTTGTTTTGAAGGAAGTGTGGCTGTTCACAAGACTTCTCTCCATCTCTGCTTTGCTCTTGAATTCTTTCTTAATTTTTTCATTACTGTTTTTCTTGTCCTTTCAGTTAGTAAAGAGCAGAGGTGTTTGAAACACCTCCCAAGGAAAGCTCCTTATGAAGTTCTCCATCCACAAAATTCTTGTTCAGTGCATTGTTCCCTTTTTGAAACACAAAGCTGAGGGAAATTGAAAACATCTCAAGGGTGCTTTGCTGTGCAAAGCTTTTGTGTGTTTAAAAACTTCATTTTGGAAGTTGCCTCTGTAACCACTGCCTGGCACTGGCTTGGTGTGAGGGAAAACCAGGTCACAGGTGCACCAGGGAAAATGGGATTCATTGTTGGGCTGTAGTTCTGCTGTGCCATTGCCACAGCATGTAAGTACAATGTGTGTGTAGAACTAGAAATTGAAAATACTGGACTTGATTTCTTTTTCTGGGGCTCTCAGTTGTCCTCATTTTGAAATGAGGTCAGGAAGGTCCTATTTTAAAAAGACACTTGAGCCTAGAAGGGAGTTTGTAGTGGCTCAGTAGCCTCTGTGTGTTTGTTAAAACAATGGTTTAGGATTTCAAAAAAGCTCACAATCTGCTGTGTCCTGGGAATCAGAATTGGACTTTCTGAAATGGGAATGCTGAGGATGAGACAACTGCTAAAATTTGCAAATTAAATTCACCTTTCCTGGCTGGTTTTMTGGGATCTTGGGCAGGAATTGTTCCCTGGGAGGGTGGTGAGCCCTGGCACAGGTTCCCAGAGCAGCTGGGGCTGCCCAAGGCCAGGCTGGACAGGGCTTGGAGCAGCCTGGGACAGTGGGAGGTGTCCCTGCTATGGCTGGGGGGGATTGAGATGAGATTTAAGGACCTTGCCAGCCCATCCTGTGAATCTCCAACACCATTTTATTGCCTTTTGGACCCAATCTGGCAATTCCAGGCTGTGCTGCCCACCCAGGCTGGGTTTGCCAGCTTTKGGGGCAGAGTGTGCAGAGCTGATCACACCTGGAACCTCTCCTTTTCCTTCTCCTTTGTGGCTGAGCACTACTCCTTTGTGGAGAGTTCTCCCTGTTCCCATTGCTGTGTGTGCCTGGAGAAGGGAAAGGAGGAGAAGAGAGCTGGAAGGAAARCAACACTTCCAACAGCAGCAGAGTTTGTGTGTGTATGAGGAGCATAAACAAACATCCTGAGCAGTTCCTCTCCATCCTAAACACACAGGAGGAGGGGATTTAGGGAAGTCACACAGGGATTTGGGAGTTTCAGCCCTGAGGTGCCCTTGGGAACAGCAGGAAGTTGGTGAGGAAGAGGAGTGTGAAGGTCTCAGTGCCCCACAGCCCAGAGAAAAAATCCCTTTTATTGCTCGTTGTTATTTTTTCCCCTTTTCCAGTGATTGTGYCATCCATTAGGTAGAAAGAATATCTTCCTTACAGCCTGCTTTTTAGTGCCTTCACATTATCCCTGAAAAAAACCCACTTGTGATCTTTTATTCCCCAGGAGTCTCAGCAGTCCAGTTTTGGCACTGGAGAACAGAGTGAGTACACGAAACTTCCTGGAATGTGTTTTTGTTGTCRTTCTGTGTTCTCAGCATCTCCTGAGCTGTCAGGGGTGTTAGGAAATGAGCTTTTCCAGACTGGATGGAGTCTGGCTTCACATTTTCTCTGCTTTCTCAAGTTTTAAGCTGTTAAAATAGTTGCTTGATTTTCTTTTTGTTTGATTTTCTTTTGCATTTCTTGTTCAGATCTTGRAAGTTGGCACTGAGTGGAAGGGTGGTTGGGTGTGTTKGAGGAAAAAKATGTATTTTAATTTGTCCAATTCTTTACTAAATGCCTCTATGGTAGATTGATTTGGAAACAAYTGAGTACTGAACCAAAACACCTTAAAAAACCCAACTCCCTGCTTAGGGATGTATTAGAAACCAAAAGAGTGCTTTTGCTTTTATTTCAGAAAAAGCACATGGCAGTTTCACTGTTCATTTTCACTTTGACATTTTAAAGTCAAGAGAGAGAACTGGTCAAGAACTTACCACATGTTCTTATCCTTGAGTTTCTTGCATTTTTGGACTTTAGAAAAAAGTAGCTTTTATTTCTTTTAACTGTCATGAATTTGAATATTACTGAAATGAACACAAATACCAGGTAAAATTGAATTAAATTTGTGCTGTTACCTTCCACTCCCTCTTGAAGTGATTAAACAGCTTAAATAGTAAAAGAAGAATGGTTTATTCTTAGATATTCACAAGCTGCTTAATCTGAACATCTGATACAGTGGGGAATTAAGGAAACCAATTCAAGCTTAATTCCATCATGCTAAACCCAGGCTCACGTTATAGGAGCAGCTGATCTTCAGGTGTGCAAAAGAAGAGCCAAGGTTAATTAAACACAGAGTCAGTTCCCTGGGCCTGTTTGGGTTTTCTGGAGAGCTTTTAACAGCCTCAGTTCTTGTTTTTGTTGAGCTGAATGAAAGAAATGGGAAGGGAGGAAAGCCCAGAGTAAGAAGCAGGATTTATCAGGGTGTGTTCCTGCTGKCAGAATTCTGTGTGAGGTGGGTTTKGGATGTGAGGTTCTCATCCCTCAGGAGCTGTGTGGGGATGCAGGAGCAGAGCTCAGCAGATGGATCTCTATCCCATACCCTGCATGGAAAAGGCAGGAGTTTCATCCTGGCAGGTGCAGAACAGTTTTCCACACCATTAATAACAAATTAMGTGTGTATTGGCTTGCACAGCAACGATTGAGATGATTTTCTCTATTTTCTTGGTTAAATTATTGGCTGTATGTGGAGTTCTGCCTCTGCATTCCTCCCTCCCYCAGCCTGGGGGAGGTTGTGCCTGGTGTCCCCTGGGTGCTGCTCCCTGCTGKCCCCTCACATGGCCTTGCTTTATCCACCACTGCATCCTCGTGGCAGCTGTGGGGGGAATTCTTGTGCTGTGCCTGAGTTCTCAGCTGTGCTTCTCTTCTTTTCCTCTCCCAGAACGATACAATCCCTCATCCAAAACATCCAATGGCCATCAATCCAAATCGTAAGTGGCTGCTGAAAAACACTGCACAAACCAGGGTTGTGTTGGAAGGGATTTAGGAAATGGTGCTCAGTAGAATGAGAGGGACACTCCAGCTTCCTTCTCCTTGGCTGGCAGGAAAAGGACATCAAATCCCAGCAGGTTCTTTGGGACAGAAAACCAAATACTGCTCCCTGGAGGGAGTGAAAAATCCCCCAAGCTGCCTTTGTGCTCCTTTGTTTTCCTGTCAGCTGCCAGGAGAGGAGCAGGARTTTGCACCTTGGAATGGGCTTGGGAATCAGAAAGAGCATCAGCATGGGATGGGACCTAACAGGGCTTGCAGAGCTGGCAGCTGGAGGTTGCACAAACTCAGGGTGAGGAAARGTTTGGGGTTAGAGGAGACAGAAAATTGGGTCTGGGATTTTGTGAGGTTTGTTCTGCTCAGCCTTTGAGCCCCTGACAAATGTTTTGCACACAGACTCAGCAACACAGKAAAACTCAGAGGCAACTGGAATGTCCTGCATGGCTGTAGTCCACCTTTCTCAGACTTAAAAATCAGTGATAYGCAGTTAAAAGATGGATTCCAAATAAATATGCCCATAAAAAGAAATATTTGCCAGCTGATTAATGAAAGTTGTGGACTCTGGAAGCTGACTGTGGGTTAGTGACATTCCTCAGTTCCCTTCTGCTGGGTGGTGCTTCTGCCACAGAACTGGCAAGGTGAAAAAGCACCTGAGCTATGGGAAAGAAATCAAACAAAAGAAACCCCTTCAGTCCATCCAAACCCAGTGTCCCAAAAGCAGCAGTTCAGGAAGGTGCTGAGGGAGCTGTGCTGATGCCAAAGCTGGCAGTGGGAGAACCCCTGAGAACAAGAGGCAGCACTGGACACTTGCTGAGCTGGGATGCAGCAGAAGGAAGTTTAAATTATATTTACTGTKACAATACAACTTTAAATATACATATATTTTTAAAGTGATTATGATCTGGTAAAGAAAACCCTTATAAAGGAGATAAATGCATCATTTGTAAAATGATTGCAGTGAGCAATAGTTCAGGAATGAGCTCCTAGGGGTTGATGTTCCTGTTCAGAGCATCAGTAGAGCAGCTCACTGTGAAACTCAGTGTCAGACTTTTAATTCTCTCTCATTTTCTCTCTGCAGATGTGAATCCAACCAGACAGAGTAAGATGCTTTATTTTTATAATCAAACATTTCCAATAATCACCAAGGCCCTGCTGTGTGTTTTCAYTGTGCTCATGTGTTCTCAGTGTGTGAAACTGTGTGTGTGTGACTACCAGAAGTAATTAAGGCTTTGAATARCAGTAATTAATGGTGGCTTAGGACAGTTGCACTGCTGCCACGGGACAGGAAGCAGCCACTGGGGCTGCCTTGCTTTCCTCCTGTTCAAACACAGTCCTTGCCCATTGTGTGGAAGAGGTKGAACATACACAAGTTACCTCCTCCCACAGCAGTAAATTGTGTCAGGTTTCCTTTCTAAATTCACCAGAATGGACTCAGGAGCCAAAGTACCTGAATCCTCACTCCTGTCTGCAGAATGACTCAACTCCCCATTCTTCAGTGTGTGAGTGGTGTCTGSTGGCTCTCACCCACACAGACCTGCAGGATAAACAATGCCCTGCTGAAACCCTGCAGAATGCTTTGGAAGTGATTAAAGCACTTGGAAAAACTTGTCTCACTTTCTCCTTTTTTCCCTTAGTATGTTGAAAGATGACTTAAAACTGAGCAGTAGTGAAGACAGCGATGGAGAGCAGGTATGGTCCTGAAATGAGTCCCCAAAAACCCTGCACTCCCCCAGGCCTGGGAGCAGTGCCCCAGCAGCAAACTGGGCTGAGCAGGAGCTCTGTGACAATAAAACCTCATGGAATGTCTTTAGACAAACCTCAGGTGTTCCTAAACGGAATCTTGGGGAAAAATTTGTGCTAACAATTTGAAATGTGTTCTGCAGAAACAGTTTTGCTTTTATCTAGAAATTCTTATTGACTGATTTTGCATGGGCCTTCTCTGAATATCAAATGACAATAGTGCAMTTTAAAACTTACATAATGGCTCCTTAATTAAATATAAACCCCTTTTTATGTTCTGCCATCCCAGCTACAGAGCCCATGGTGTGAGCACCTGTGTGCATTGGTGCCCTGGGATGTTTGGGGTGACAATGGGAGGTGTCTGTCCCTGGCAGTACACCTTTATATTTATCCAAAAAATCTCTTTTTTACTCTTTTCAGGATTAACTTTGTGCAGYTTCTGCCAGACTGGCATTTAACATGCTAAATAAAAATAAAATACGTGTCTGTGCTGCCCAATGACCCCYACTGCTCTGGGGTTTCTTTTATTCCTGTTCCCAGTTCTGGAACTTGATTTTCTTCAAGTGGAGAACTTGGAGCTGGTGAACTCCACTTACCCTGGGCATCTCAGGAGAATCAYTGGGAAATGCTGAATCATCTGGTTCAAAAAGGTGGCAGCAGGATGTTAATTAGGGGTAGAAATGGGARCTCTCACAACTGGAGCCAGAATATAGAGATTTGTGCTGAAAACGTGGAGAAAATAACTCTGCTTCTCTTYCTGTGTAAGGAAAATATTGATCTGTAGAAGATCAATTTAAACTACTGCAAATAATGAATTTTTAAAAAATTAAAGGCTCTAATCTGATGTTTTGCAACTTAATTGTATATACAAGCCTGAGATAGCTTCTAGAAGCTTCATGCTCTGTTTTTTTACTTGCAGGACTGTGATAAGACAGTGCCAAGGAGCACACCTGGCAGGTAGGAACTCCTGGGGGATTGCAGCATGTTCAGTCAGCACTCCTGGCTCCATCTCCTTTCCAAAATTCATCTTTGTCCTTTGTGTTGTACTAAAGCAAAAGGTGATGAGAACTTCATCAGTGATTAAATAGCACTAAATAGAATATTAAATATTTCCTGCAAATGAGACTGGCCACTTTGGGAAGGGGCAGCACCCAAAGGCTGTTTGCTTCCAGGCTGAACCGCGTTCTCTTACACTGAATTTTCTCCTGAATGTCGATCCAAAAGTTACATTTTATTACTTCCAATGAAAGGATTGGAAGGATGCATTAGTGCCTGGGGTAATGCTTGGTTTCCCTCCTTTGTGTTGCAGTAACTCTGAGCCTTCCCAGCACAACAGTGAAGGAGCAGATAACTCCAGGGATGACTCGAGCAGCCACAGCGGCTCCGAGAGCAGCTCGGGCTCGGACTCAGAGAGTGAGAGCAGCTCCAGTGACAGCGAGGCCAACGAGCCCTCCCAGAGTGCATCCCCTGAGGTAGGGCTGCCCCAGCAGCTGCCTCCCATCCTGCCCTGGGCAGCACTGAAGTTCAGGAAATTCTCACCTTGGGAAAGGGAAAACATGGCTGAGCAATGTGGGTCACTGCCAGGCTGCAGTTCCTGTGGTGCTTGTGACAGTTCTCTGCATAAACCCACATTTGATGTTTGGTTTGTGGTGGTTTTTATCACCAGTTGTCTGTTGGAAAGCAGAGTTAGAACCTGTGGCATAAATAATGCCTGCTGGTAGCAGGCAAAGGGAAAATTTATGTTTTTTGTGCCTGTATTGCATTTATTTATTTTAGATTTTGAGTGTATGCTTTTGGTGTACAGCTGCCACATGGAAAAGATGAGAGAGATGGGAGATCTTTGATCTGACTCTGTTTTTTGCTTTGTTTTTAGCCAGAGCCACCTCCCACAAACAAGTGGCAGCTGGATAACTGGTTGAACAAAGTGAATTCCCATAAAGTGTCACCAGCTTCTTCCGTGGACAGCAATATCCCTTCTTCCCAAGGCTACAAGAAAGAGGGCAGGGATCAGGGTGCAGGCAGTGGCTACACTGATCAGGGTGGATCCAAGGACTCCATTTCTTCTACCCCAGGGAGAGATTCCAAACCCACCCAGAAGGGCTCAGAGGGCAGTCGTGGCAGGCAGAAATCACCTGCCCAGAGCGACAGCTCGACCCAGAGGAGGACTGTAGGCAAAAAACAGCCCAAGAAAGCTGAAAAGACATCTGTGGATGAGCCCAGAGGAGGTCTTAAAATAGAAAGTGAAACCCCAGTAGACATGGCAACAAACATCCCTTCAAACAGGCACAAGGCAGCCACCAAAGGCTCCAGGAAACCCAATATAAAGAAGGAGCCCAAGTCTTCCCCTCGACCTACAACGGAGAAAAAGAAATACAAGGCTTCAAGCAAATCTGCCCAGAAATCCAGGGAATTCATCGAAACAGATACCTCATCCTCTGATTCAGATGAAAATGAGAGTCTGCCTCCTTCCTCACAAACACCCAAATACTCTGAGAGCAATAGGACTCCTGTTAAATCTTCCATGGAGGAGGATGACAGCTTTTTTCGGCAAAGAATGTTCTCTCCTATGGAAGAGAAAGAGCTTCTGTCCCCCCTGAGTGATCCTGATGAAAGGTACCCACTCATTGTGAAGATTGACCTGAGCCTCCTGTCCAGGATCCCAGGGAAGCCTTACAAGGATGACACTGCCAAGGTGGAGAAGAAGAGCACTGCAGAGAAACACACCCGGGAATCCCAGAAACTGCCCTCGGACAAGAGCTCCACCAAAGGCAAAAGGAAACACAAACAGGTCAGATCTCCCTGCTCTTTGAGCCCTCAGAATCCAGGTGACACCTCAGGGAAGGAGCTGAGCTGTGCAGGAGTGGCTTTGCTGTCTTGTGTAGAACTCCTGGATCATCCCTGTTACAGGAGGTTTGGGGTTTTCTTGTGGAAACATCTGGAGGAGGGTCAGCCCTGTGGTCACAGATCCTGGGCCTCTGAGCTCTGAATAGAATAAGAATAAGAACAGGCACAATTGTGAATAGAAGCAGCCCTCTCCTGCCTCCCTGGAACAGCTCTGCTGCTCTGCAGGCCAGCTCAGGCAGCTGATCCAATGGGAAAACCACCTGGGAAAAAAATCCCCCATAAGTCCGTTTGCAGCTGGATCAGCTCCCTGAGCCATGGAATTCCCCAAGGGATGGGGCAGGACTGGGCCTGGAGCATGGCAGCAGCAGGAAACAGCTCAGGTGCTGCTTTACTGGGAGCAGGGCAGTCTCTGATAATACTGAATATTTCCAAAAGCATTTCATCTTTCCAGCTAGAGGTAAAAGGCAGGAATGGCTGGGGG